>CAJPIZ010000093.1:0-36566 GCA_905368565.1 Medioppia subpectinata
ATTTGATCCCAAGATATGGCACAACAGATGAAACACAAGAAGACATCACTCGAGACCACAGATGACGGCAATGAAGACAACATTCAACACGTATTTCACAAACAATTTAATTATTTATTGAGTTTTAATTGTGTTTTTGTTTCTCATTCATAAAATTTTAGGCAAATATTTACGCGAAGAACTCAATGGACAGATTCGGTGATGACATGTGTGCACTCATATTATCCTATCTCTCACTCGAAGATCGGTTTCGATTGGAATGTGTGTCCAAACAGTTCCAGAGGACAGTCTTCAGTAGTGTTGTCTTTATTGATATCTACGATCAATTTGATGGTAAATCCAAGACTTGTTTCACAGCTATTATTGAATTGTTGGCCAAAAAGTTTCCAAACATTCAAACCATTGACTTTCGAGAAATGTTTATTGAATGCGAAGAACAGATTACAGAAGTGTTGCGATTATTTCGAGACAATTGTCTTAATTTGCGAGAAGTTTACTGTTTTTTAGAGGAAGAAACGGCACAATTGTATCGACAGTTCGGACCACTGGTCACACGAATCGGTAATATTTTGCGTAAACACTAACTAAATCTCTAACCACTGATTGTCTGCCCAATAGAGTGCACTGAATTGTCCGACACTGTCGTCGACACCACTTCCGGACAACTATTGGCCAACAATTTAGAGACATTAAAGATATATAACTATTACGCCAAAGACAGCCAACTATTGTCTGCATACGTGGCACACAATCAGTGTCTCAAATGTCTAGACATTGGAAATTTTAACGACGATCTGAACGCTACTCTTCCCGAACTGGCCGTACAATTGTCACGATTACCACAATTACGGCGATTGAGACTCGCGTTGGATCTAATGAATGACAACAACTCTGTGCACAACTTTTTGCGTACAATTGGTGTGAATTGCAAACAATTGCAACGATTGTCACTCAGGTTTTGCAGCGATCCACTCATTAGTAATGTTAAAGCGTTGGATTCATTGCGATATTATTGCCGATTAAAACGATTGCATTTAACAATATATGCGGACATCGAGAATATGTTGGAACCGTTGAGACACTGCAAGAGATTAACGCATTTAAAGTTGGATTTACAGGGAATGAAAGCACATGTGTTGAAGGATTTGCATCAATACTGTCCGCGACTTCACTACCTATTCATTCATGACTTTAATAACACGATAGACACCGAGTGTTTGTCACACATCTCAAGACTACCGGCGCTGCAAACGCTTGTCATTGGCTTTGAAAACTGTGGCGCAGAAACTGAAGAGCTTTCGGATAATGATTACTCGGATCTGTTGTCCAGAAGTCCTAAACTCAAGAACATTACAATCAATGGTCAGAATATCTCGACGTCTTATTGCCGTTAAAATGAGTTAAATGTTTAATTAATTATAAAAACAGATAAATATATTTAATACATGTTTAAGCTTTGTTTTCATGGCATGCATTGTTTAATCCTAATAAGCTCTTAAGTACATGATCTGACAATCAGACTAATATAACCACATGTTAATTTCAATGTTTTCAATATAAAACTAAAACTTCTGATATTTCTCTTTCTTTTGCATTTTATATTTATTTCTATTACTAAAAATATAGATTCGTTAGTTTCAATAAGATAATGCTTGATATATACACTATACACTAGGACAGTTTGTTAAATTGTAGCATAATGTTTAATAAATACCTAATAAATGGTAATGATTATTTAATAGTCAATTAAATTAATATAATATCAGTAAATACAATATTAATTAATATATTTTAAAATATTTCAAAAACTGTAATAAAAATTTGGCTATTTTAAATAATTTAAATTTTAACAAGTCTTATATATTTTTGGCGTTTTACAACAACAACAAGCTAAAATAATTAAATTGATAAATTTTTTGTAATTTTATAATTTGAATATAATTAGTTATAATTTAATTAAATTTTAATTAGCAGTCAATAACTTGTAATAATTAATTTAATTATTTATAGATAACCAAATTATTAATTTATTGTTATTATTAATTGAAATATACATGTATTTAACCCTGATTACAAATTATTGTCTCTATTTATATACAGTAAATGAATTAATTTTAATAATTATGACAAAAAAATATTATTTTAAATAGCATGCACCTTAAAAAGACATATAAATGGAATTTTATATTTTGTAAAGTGAAAAATTAATTTACCATTAAACAATTTATAACAATGTTATTAGCAAAACAGGTTGCTTTAAAATAAAATGTTAAACTTTACATAAATTAATTTTAACACATTATTTATAAAACACTAGATTTATCAGACGTGTAGTAAATGTTTGTTAATTTGCAAACTAGTAATCAATCTATTGGTCAGTTTTTTTAAAATCCCGTATAGTTATATACAAAATAGTTTTGTCCATTCAGTATAGTTGGCAACAAATCACGGTTCAGAACATACGAAAAGAGTATTACAAAAAAATATTGATAACAAACAAATAAAATTTAAATCATTTTGCAATTATTATTTGCAATATATTTTACATTTCATAAATTGTTTGTTAACTTAACTTTAATCAACTAAATATAATGTATTAGTTTTTATCTTAAATTGTAATAAAGTAACGCTTACCAAAGTTTTATTTGTTTTGCATTATGTTAAGAATTTTTCAACAAATAATTATAATTATGTTAATTGTATAATAATTTGATATTTATATATTATTTTATATTAAATTAATTTTATAATTTATTTTAAAAACTGTAATAAAAATTTGATAAATTTTAATAATTTAAATTTTAATAATTCTAACAATAATTGGGTGTTAATAATCTCATATATTTTTTGTATTATTTTATTTTGTAAAACATTATTAATAACATAAAGTTCAAATTATAATAAACATTTAATTATTTGTATTTTTAAGTTATACATTTATTGACACCAAGTTATTGTAACACAATATTAATAATCTATAATTTTTTGAAATCTAATTTAAATGTATATTTTATTTTAAAATACCATTTAAAGTTAATTAACATTTATGTTTTTAACGCTAACAAATAATTATAGCATTAATTTAATTAATATAGCTATTAAATTAATTGTATTAACATAGTAGTTGCACCTAGATATATTGTACAATCGTATATTGTAATTATTTGTGCTTACAGGAACGCATAAATAATATAATAAATATACTAATCAGTGCATTTCTGGAATAAATAATACGGCAAAACTGATGTTTCATAATTATATACCAATCATAAATTAATCCCAATAAGCTCTTAAGTACGTGATATAAGTATTTGCTTTTCAATTAAATAATTT
This sequence comes from Medioppia subpectinata, assembly GCA_905368565.1. NCBI lineage: Eukaryota > Metazoa > Arthropoda > Arachnida > Sarcoptiformes > Oppiidae > Medioppia > Medioppia subpectinata. Next base: position 3,334 of record CAJPIZ010000093.1, read on the forward strand.
CAATGAAATGTGTTCATTCGTTATTTGTGGTGTCGTATATTGTATGTTGTACTTTAGTTTATTTGCAATCAGTACATATCATTTATCATATAACAGGTAGCTTAAATTATTTTCGTTATATTTTATTATATAATTTAATTAAGTTATATGATTAGCTATAGTAGAGTATTTTATTATTAAATATATATAATATTTTAATTGATATTAGTGATTTTATAATAATAAAATTTATATAAATTAGTATCGAATACTATTTTATAGTTTATGATAAAATTAATATTTGTATAAATTCAAATATTATTTTTAATAAAATGTATTTTTATTAAACATTTAATAATTGAATAATTTTTTATTGGAATGTTAATTCATAATCCATATGATAATAAATTGCTTAATAGAAAACATATTAAGCTCATTCAATAATTAATTTTATCAATTTTAGTTAATTTCTAAATGATGAAATTGGCAGTAGATAATGATTGCCTAATAGATCATGCATAATTCATAGGATTAATAATCAAAATTAAGTGTTTATTAGGCAATCATAAATAAGTTAAAATAATAACTACCAATTTGTATATAAGCATCAATTAATTGCATAAATAAATCACTAACATTAATAACTTTTTATATATTCTGCAATACATTGTAAAAATTATTAAAGTAACGTATAGATCAAAAAACTTAAACATGTTTAACTATTATGTATACTTGGCTATTCTACTAGGTAAGTTATAATAAACAAAATTATTAAACAAAATAAATTTATTCTTGATTTCAATAGCATCTGGATCGGTTTACAGTGCACAGGCATCTGTTTGCATCGGCAAGATAGACATATCACCATGCTGGTGTAGCAATGAGACCACGGTCATTTGCGATTCTAAATCATTAACCGACCTAACGTTGGAGGCTGTATTCAGTAAATTTGACCAGGCACTAAATTCGCTTGAATTTGCTGAAAGCCATGGTTTACACGAAGTAACGCTCGACACGGTATACATCAACAGTACATCGATAGTACAGTTGCGGCCAAAACTATTCGCAAACTTACGTTTTAAGCGCTTTATCATTGAAAACGCTTATAACTTACGACACATACATCCGAATACATTCACCGGCACTGCGCTCGACATCCAAGTGCTCGCAATCCGTAACACACCTCTACACGAAGGCCCGCGTAATGACCTATTCGTAGCGTTGAACACGTTGAAACACGCGCGCGAAATATACTTAACCAACACTAGTATTTACGTTATTCCCAGCAACGCGTTCGTGTCCCTGGTCAATTTAGAAAAATTATATATTGATGATGGTCTGGTGAGAACTATTAAAAGTATGGCGTTCAGAGATTTGCCCATGCTCAATTACTTGCGTTTGGCCGGCAATAGAATCACCAGGGTCGGCAAACAGGCATTTGATCTTAAGTCAAGCGCACAATTAAAATATGGTTTAACTATTAATCTAGATCACAATCTATTAACCGACCAGTCATTTAATGGTAACCCATTATCCGTGGCACAGATCACCATGAGCCCAATTATGTTACAGCTCGAACACAATCACATGACTGTTTTAAACGAGTCAATATATTATCCATTGTTAACCACTAATACTCGTAATTCGTTTGGTGTTGAGATTAACTGCGATTTGTGCGATAATTATTGGCTGATTAGTGAGGAGTTGAATGGTTTCCAGACAGGAAATATACATTGTCGATCAGGTGCATATACTCTAGGTGATTCCACTCATTTCACAGGCTGTTAACTAAATAAAATGCAAATAATAAATGTAGAGTTAAATATTTTTGTAAATTTACAAAAATGTATGTTGTACAATCATACATTGTAAATTTACACTATTGTTCCGCTTTACAATAGAGTAATTATTAATTATCATTTGTATTATTATTTGATTTAATATTTTGTAAATAGTTAACTTATTATGATTTATTTGCAACTTAATTATATAATCAAAAATATTGATTCTTAATGTTAAAATAAACATTAATAAAATTTCTAAATTAATTAATAAAATGAAATCTTTAAAAAATGTTTTTCAAAGAAAAATATAATTTACATATAATATTAAAATGTTAATCAGTTAAATATGAAATATTTTAAGAGAACAATTTAGTGATAAATAAGTTTTAATTATTGTGAATAACCTATTCAGAATAAGCTGTAAATTTAATCAATTACATTACAATATATGCACTACTTTTAAATAAAAATTGTTTATGGGTTTGGTGGCACATACTAAAGGGTCCCTGACTTTAAAGGGCCCCAGCAAAACAATAATTCAGTCGGTAGCTGGTGCAACCTAACGCCTATCACATGTGGGCCCCGTATAGTGGGGCGGCCCCACTGGGGCCCATCACTTTTTCCGTCACTATCAACTTTTTCACGGAAAATATAATTTTTCAAAATTTTCTTAAAATTTATAATTTTATATAAAAAATTATTTAAATGTCTTAAGATTTGTGTATTTAAAAAAACCCTCAAAAATAATTTTCCGTGAAAATGTAAAAATTGACGGAAAAAGTGATGGGCCCCACTATCCGGGGCCCACATGTGATCGGCGTTAGGTTGCACCAACAACCGCCTGAATGAATGTTTTGCTGGGGCCCTTTAAAGTCAGGGACCCTTTAGTATGTGCCGGGTTTGGTATCTCTAAATAATTTTTATAATTTATATGAATTTACTTAAAATTCTACAATTTGATGTAAATAATATAAGGAAACTATTTTAATTATTAAAATCATTTTTAGTTAAAAAGTTAAACATACAACCTATGACTTGTAATTTGGTTCAAATAGTTTGTGACTTGTATACATTTTAAACAGGTAGGTCAAGCTTACCGGCAATGATTGATAAACATATTGTTTTAAAATTAAATGTACTAATTAATATAAAAATTACTTCGTTAATGGGAAATATGAATGAAATAAATAAAAGTTATATGGTATAAAAATGGTATTTTGCTTATTGTAATAAATAGTAACATTAAAAACAGTGTTAGTAAGACATAAATAATCTAGATAAATATAAATGATTATTATTAAAACATTTTATATTATTTTAAATATTTTTATTAATAAGCTGTAAATAAAATTAATAACTTTACCAGATATACACTATTTTGAAGTAAAAATTAATTATTGGGTTCAGCCGATGTGTGGGAATTATATTTACGATTCTATATTTATATTTATTTACTTTTAAATCCTAACGGTTAGTTTCAATAAACTAACACTATCATCATAATTATTAAAATAATAATTAATCATATTGTAATATAATAAGCTAAAAAGTTTAAAATATAATTAATAACCTGTACATAAATTTAATTAACTTAAGGCTTATCTACAATTTAAAACTTATTGTTATTTATTGGATAATTAAGTTTTCAAAATACAATTTTAAAACATTTAAATAAATTGTATTAAATATAAATAAATGTAAAATTAATCTAAATATAAATAAATGAATCACATCAATAAACTTAAATTTTATTGTTAATTTAAAAATAATTTTGTTTACAATCTTAATTATAATTCAATAAACTCACCCTGCCCGTTTGTGTAGAACTCTTCACTGGCTGGAGGGCTGGAAAAACGGATCAGTTCCGCACTGACTAGTGGACGGATGCATAGACACAGTATAGTCACGTTTCCAATACCCGGGGCTCTTGTCTACGATCGCCACTTCAAACTTGTATGGAAACGGCCATTGAAGGCCTAAGGCACTAAGGTTAATGCAATTTATAAATTATTTATCTCGGTAATAATCAGTCAAATTCTATTTATTCATTAATTGAAACTTTAAATTATTAATTTATAATAAATTTATCTGTTTAAACTATTTGTTTAAATCATTAAACCATGAAATTATAATTTTTTAAATATTAAAATATTAAATATCAATTGTTCAATAATTATTTTATTTGAAATCACAGCTCAGATCATACAAAAAGAGATTTACAATATAAGATAAAATAGTTTAACAATATAATAATATAACACTGGATTTATTTCATATAAAGCCTATGTAAGGAACGAACATGGACATTTCCAATATAAAAGTGCCTAATTTACATACAGCTTATATATAAATAACAAACACCTAAAATTAAAATCATTTTGCACTCACTTAATTGCAACATATTAACCATTTTATAAATTATTTGTTCAATCAATTGTAGATAATTTGTAGTGCACCGAATAGAATGTATGAGCTTTTATTTAAATTAGTAATAAAGTAACAATTACCAAGGTTTTATTTGTATTGAATGATTTTTTCTGCAAATAATTATAATTATGTAAATTATGTAATAACTAAATATTATTTTATATTAAATTATTTTTATAATGTTTTTAAAAACTGTAATAAAAAGTTGATAATTTGAACTAATATAAATTTTAATAAGTATAATAATATTTGGAGTGATAAAGTAAGAGACACATTTTTTGTATCATCTAATTTGAAAACATTATTAATAACATAAAAATAAAAAAGTATAATAAAAAATACTTAATTAATTGAATTAATTAATCGACTCGTGTCGGCTTACGGACATGGTTAGTTTATTTGTCAAATAATATAAATATACGTATTTTTATCAGTATTCAAATGGCATTTCTATCGCAATCCTAAATATCATAGTTTAGTTTATAAATTCTTACATGTTTAAAAATAGATTATTTAACTTAAATAAAAAACATAACATGATAATATTATTAACCATTATGATAATTTTTAGTTATTTTAAAAATCATAACATGAATGAATTTATGACATATAAATAATATGTTTTATTTATGTTATAAAATATAATAAAAATAAGATAGCTTTGTTATATAAATTTATTTAATTATAATAAGTTCATTATTTAAAATTAATATTACGTTTAGTCCATATAAAATAATATATCAGTTATACAACCTTAATTAAATTGATGTAAAATACTTCAAAAATTATGCTATATTGTATAAAAACAATGAATTTATAAATTACAAATTAAAAAAAACGTTTGAATAAATCATAAATTACAAATTTATACAAACCCAAATTAATATTTTAATATTTGTAAACCATGTAAAATAGTGCATCAGTTATACAACTCTCATCAGATTTATGTAAAATATCCCAAAAATAAAGTTATAGTCATTTAATGACATAATAATTAAAATAATCATAAATAAAAATTATTGTAAATAAGCTGTAAATAAAATCAATTACATTATCAGATATACACTACTTTAAAACAAAATTAGTTATTGGAGCAGTGCCGATCAAATTATATTCTGTATTTATATTTATTAACAATTAAATCCTAATTTTTAAATGAGTTTTATAAATTTCACAATTGCACATGATACGTATGGTAAAATATTTGTCCATCACAATAGAGGCTCGTTTGCTCATAAAATACAAGCCTATTTTAGTGAGAAAACTAATATTAAAGATATTACTGAAAATTATAATGAGTTAGTGTTAACAACTCCATCAACTCAACAGAACTCGGGATACGCCGAGTGCTAGTAACTAATGCCGGGAAATATATTTTTAAAATATTTAATTCATTTATTATAATGATTTTTAAAATTATTTGGCAAAAGTGAATGTATTTTTAATAATTTAATAATTTTAAATATTTAAAAATAAATATCCTAGTGATAATTTTGAATAATTAGTCATTGATTAATTTAATTTAGTAAATATTATATCAACAATAATTTGTGAAGTTAATTTTATAATTAAAGTCATAGCACAAATATTAACGCATTTAATAATGTTTGAATTTTGTAACATTTTAACAACTACATTTATATTTACATTTACCAATATTGATGAGCAAAACAATTAAGCATATAAGATTATATCAATCATATTAATTAAAGCATGTAAGAAAACCATTTAATAATTGACGAGATTACCAAATTTATACATAATAATTAAGTTTTACCAAGTTATTTAAACAATTGCACAATAAATGTGTTTATTGTAAAGAACTGTAACACTTATTCTTTAAAATTTGGAAATATGATCAGATTTAATAGCTATTTTCTTTTGGTATATTAAATATACGAAATTTATGATTTTATAATTTTAAAGTTGCCTTAGTAAACAATATAGATTAAAAACATTATAATAATTAAGTGTTGGGTATTTTTATAAACCAAGCATGCACGATTAGAGCATGAAAATAATCAATTATTTATTGTTGTAATTGATTAGTTAAAATTGTTGAATTATTAGTTTTTTGGTAAAATTAAAAATTACAAAAAAAATGTCACACAAAATGTATTTAATTTTATTGATGTGATTTGAGGCATCAGTTACTCTACCAGTGCTGCACTAATTGTTGCGCTAACTCATATTGCTTATATTTATTTATAATATCTGCTGTTATGTATACTTTAGACTGTAACTATAATGAAATTATAGTTTTTAAAAATATAAAATGTTAAGTCATAATTTTATTTGGCTGGAATGAAAGAATGTAATAAAATTATTAAATGAAATATATTTAAGCCTGATTACAAATTATTGTCTGATTACAAATGAAATTTTCAAATTAATTAATAAAATGAATTTTTTGAAAAATGTTTTGCAAGAAAAATATAATTTACATAATAATATTAAAATGTTAGTTAAATATAAAATATTTAACAAAACAATTTAGTGATCAAATTGATCCTAGTAATTTAACATAAATGCTCAGATAATCAATACTTTTAAACAATGCTAAATTCTCAAAACATTTGTCTCTCAATTGACAACTCAATTGAACTAACATTATATTCAAGTTATAAATTGTCACAATTTTATCAGTAATATTTTAAATATTATAAAAATAATTACTAATGTTAAGTAAATTGGAAAACACCCGGATGACCTATTGTATTACATAAATGATAAATTGCTAAATTTTTGTGCTAACATCGATGTTAGTTATTAACAATGTTATTTTTCTAAATTTAACTAATAATTTATTAAATGAAATAAATTTACCAAGTATAATATTATTTGTTATGAAATTTTTCATCTAATTAAATCAAATGCAACCGTCATAAAAATATTAGTAAAATCATAAATTTGTTAAAACACATAAAATAACCAAATGTCCAGAAATTGCCAACAAATTCGGTCTAACTTTAACTTTTTATCCCATTTTTTAATACCTATTCTAGATGAATTACCAATAATCACTATTACTTATATTAACATGTCAGATTTGTTTTTAGTTTATTATTATGTCAATTAATTGATTGCAATTTTTAAACATCTAACAATTTATAAACTAAGATCAAATATTTTAGATTGTAATTGAATAACCACTTTATGTAAAATGCATGCAATTTCTTATCACTTTATTTCCCCTCAAATCAGAGCACATTTCATATCTAATTCCGTGTAATAAATCAAACGTTACTTAGAATTATTAAATCAATGAATTGTTTAATTTTATGTTTAAAATAATTAACAAAATAAAATTTATTTATTTATATTAATTTGTATTAGATAATTGCATAGCGCCATTGTCCCAAATCAATAATAATATTTTTAATTTACATTATTTTATTTGCTTAACAAATATTGTTTTACAGTTGTGTTTTACAATTGATTCAATAATTGCAATAATTCACTTAAAATCAACTAATATATGTTTTAAATACTGTGAATAAGCTGTAAATTAATTTAATGCAATTAAACATATACACTATTTTTAAATTAAAATAATTATTGGAAAGTGCACTATGAAATATAATCCTTATAATTTACATTAATTTACTGTGAAATTCAATGTACTGTAACACATTCGCAAACTGTAACAAAATCGTAAAATTGAATTTTTATTAATATTATTTAATGTAAATGTTATAATTATTGGGTTCTGAAGGAACAGTACATTTATTTTTAAAAACAATATCATGCTCGAATTTATGACATGAACGTAACAATTTTTTTTATTATCAAACATGTATTAAATATACTTTATGTTTATATAATCAACAATTCGTTTTTAAAAAAATCTGTTTAAAATAAACAAAACATTTGAAATTATAGTAGTTTTTATGGTATAACTTGCATTGAAGCAATGCTAATTTATGAGGCAAAGTATCGTATACACCCTGTAATGTATTAAACTCTATCTCATTAATGGTCAACTATTACCAGTGTTTGAACTGTGGCCACTTTATTATCGGCAGGTGACCCGATTATAAAGTTTATAAAATATTTTACTACATTATAATTTTACCAAAGCGAAGTAATTAAAACAATTGCTTAATAACCTTGTTTATTGTAATAAACTGTAACATTAAGAATTTTAATTTTGAAAATATAAAATAGATTTACTAACAATATTGTATTGGCGAGGCACAGGACACAGTTTTAAAGTTGTTTTAGTTAACAATATAGTTTAAAAACATTGTTAATTAAATTTTAACTATTTATAGAAATAATTTAATAAAACTAAAATGGATACATGTTTTTAAAATTTTTTAAATTATAATGAGTTAATCATTCAAAATACATATTACGCGTAGTTAATATAAAATAATATATCTGTTATACAATCTTAATAAGATTTATGTAAAATATTTACTATGTTAAATTATGCTATACTGTATAAACAGAATGCATTAGGAAATCATAAATATAAAAATGTTTAAATAAATAATAAATTACAACTATATGCAAACCCTGAATAATATTTTGTATACAATGTAAAATAATGCACCAATTATACAACCTTATTCAGATTTGAGTAAAATATCTCAAAAATAAATTTAACTGATTTACTGACACAATAATTTAAATATTCATAAATAAAAATTATCAAACAAATAATTACCGGTAATTGCAAATCACAAATATATGCAAACCCTAACCAATAGACTACCGGTGCGGAGCAGATGGTGTGTGCGGCTTAAACTCCACATCCACTCAAAAGTCGTTAATATATTTCTAAACTGTAGGAATACAATAATAAGATAATATCCTTTAATGTACATTAAGTAGGTATTATATATATTGATTTATAATTATATTGTATTATTATATTATATTATTATTATATTATAATATATAATACATCTTATTTGTTTTTGTGTATAAACTGTAACGACCATGATATTATCATTGTTTAAAATATGAAATGTTTAATAATAATTTTATTTGGGGAATGCAACAAAAGGTATAAAATTTAGTAATTTGCATTAGTTAACTGCAACATTTATTATATTACATAATCTGTAGTATTTATTTTTATTATTAATCATGTTGATTAATAATCAATATCGTTATCTAAAATAAACTCTATGTGTGGTTGTAGGACAGATTATGATAAATATAATAACTTATTTAAAAAGTATTAAACAATAATCAAATGATGAAAATCAACAATACGTAATATTTATCATGTTAAAATGCATTTTATGCTTAACACTGTAAATGTCTAATTTTAAATAAATTTAATACACTTATTAAAACAAATTTTACATTTATTTGGCATTTTGATGCGGCACTTGTATTTTTAATTTTTCACAAATTTTAAATATTTAAAAATAAATATGCTAATGATAATTTTAGTGTTAATACTACTGTATATTGTAAATTTGCACTAATGTTCCATTTTCCAATAGAGTAGTTATTAATTATTATTTTATATAATATTTTATAATTATTTACTATATATTATTTGAAACTTATATAATCAAAAATGATTCTTTATGTTAATATAAACTTTAATAAAATTTCCAAATTAATTAATAAAATGAAATCTTTAAAAATATGTTTTGCAAAAAAAATATACCGTAATTTACATATAATATTAAACTGTTAATCAGTTGAATATGAAATATTTTAAGAGAACAATTTAGTGATCAAATTGATCTAGTAATTTAACATAAATGCTCAGTTAGTCTATACTTTCAAACAATGTGTTAAATACTTGAAACATTTGCTTCTCAATCGACAACTCAATTGAACTGTCATTATATTCAAGTTATAAAATATCACAACATAATCAGTAATATTTTAACTACTTTAAAAATAATCACTAATGATAAGTAAATGCCTAGATAATTTAAGTTAAATAATTATAAATAAATAAGTTTTAATTATTGTGAATAACTTATTCAGAATAAGCTGTAAATACAATCAATTACATTACAATATATGCACTACTTTTAAATAAAAATTGTTTATGGGTTTCGTATCTCTAAATAATTTTTATAATTTATATTAATTTACTTAAAATTCTACAGTTTTATGTAAATAATTTAAGTAAACTATTTTAATTATTAAAATCATTTTTGGTTAAAAAGTTAAACATACAACCTATGATTTGTAATTTGGTTCAAATAGTTTGTGACTTGTATACATTTTAAACAGGTAGGTCAACATTTTAATTGATAAACACATTGTTCTAAAATTAAATATAATAATTAAATAAAGATTAAATTACAATGTATTGTCTATGGGAGCATACGGGCAAAGCCTACCCTTTTGGACATCTAGAATATGACTTCAAATGAAAGAATGAATCTAGATATCTTTTAGTTTTATGATAATATTAAATATAAAACTAGATTTAGAAATTAAAAACAAACTTTTGCCTGATTTAATAAACTATAAATGTAATAGACAATGAAAATACAATTAATTATAAATTTAACTTAATAATTCTGTATATGCAAACTGTAAGGGTGGTTTAATTAGTCATTTAACTATTACCAAGCTAATTTGTTTGGAAATAATAATCATTGATATATTTAGTTAAATAAAATATACTATTTAAAACATATAAAATTTGATGTTGCAAACTGTAAAACAATAATTATTAAGCACAAAATTAATGTAAAATACAAATATTCTTGTTAATTTGGTCAAAAGGCAACTATTGTATTACATTTTACAAATATCTGATACAAATTAATATAGATAAACTATTTTTCTATTTCTTAATTATTAATTAATTTTTAAATAATTATAAATAACATTCATAAATATAAATTTTAGTACAACAAGATAATTTTATTATACTTGCTTCTTACAATGAATTTATAAATCACAAATAAAAAACGTTTGAATAAATAATAAATTACAAATTTATACAAACCCAAATTAATATTTTAATAATTGTAAACCGTGTAAAATAGTGTATCAGTTATACAACTCTAATCAGATTTATGTAAAATATCCCAAAAATAAAGTTATAGCCATTTAATGACATAATAATTTAAATAATAATAATTAAAAATTATTGTAAATAAGCTGTAAATAAAATCAATTACATTATCAGATTTACATTACTTTACAACAAAGGAGGATGGGGAAGACTCTATGTTAATTTGGCTAATAAAATAATTTTTATTTAACCCTACGCAAAAAAGTTGCCTAAATTGTATCTTGGCCGATTTTTAGTTCAAAGTTAATTCAATGCGATAGTCTTTATTATCCTAAACATATTTTAAATTGGAATGCAAGTAATACATACCAGATGACAATCAGACCTCGAATTCGGCCATATTGGTCACTATTTTTGGTAAATATAAACATATTCAAAATTAACATATGAAATATGAAATCAATGTAGAATTTAACGGAGAATCAGAATATAGTAATATCACATCAGTAAAATTATAATATTTTTTGTAATTTGTGTAAAACTACCAAAACTTATTAAAATAAGTTATTACATCACCACCGACAACCCCACCACAACCCAGACCAGCATTTTTAACCACTATTCTTATAGGAATAATGTGGTTTATAGGATCGTTCGGCCCCCCTCCCCCTCCCCCACCCTATGGGATTTAACATGGGATCCCATGTTAATCCTATGGCTATACTTAACATGGGGCATTTCTCATAGGATAACATGGGAGACACTTTTGCTATGGGAAAATGCGTTTACATGGGTTTCTATGGGATTACAGCTTAAGTCTATGGCATAGACATAGACTTAGCATTACCCATAGACTTATCAGACGTGCAGTAAATGTTTGTTAATTTGCAAACTAGTAATCAATCTATTGGTCAGTCATTTAGATCTCGTAGAGTTATATACAAAATAGTGGTTAACGTATAGCATCGCTGTGTGTGAGTTGTTTTGGTATATAAAATATATTAAATTAAATTTTAATGTTTTTATAATTTTAAAGTTGCCTTACGATTAGTAAACAATATAGATTAAAAACATTATTATAATTAAATTTCGGTTATTTTTATAAACCATAACATGCACGATTAGGGCATGAAAATAATTAATTATTTATTGCTGTAATTGATTAGTTAAAATTGTTGAATTATTATTTTTTTTGGTAAAATTAAAAATGATAAAAAATATCACACAAAATGTATTTCATTTGATTGATGTGTCAAATGTGATTTCAGGCATCAGTTACTCTAGTAGTGCTGCACTTATTGCTTACTTATATCGCTTATATTAATTTATAATAAAACTTATAATATCTGTCTTTATGTATAAACTGTAACTATAATGAAATTATAGTTTTTAAAAATGTGAAATGTTCAATCATAATATTATTTGGTTGGGAATCAAAGAACGTAATAAAATTATTTAGTGAAATATATTTATGTCTGATTACAAACTATTGTTTTTATTCATATAATTGAATTAATTTTAACAAATATGGCAAAAAATATTATTTTAAATAGCATGTACCATAAAAAGACATATAAATTATATTTTATATTTTGTAAAAGTGAAAAATCAATTTAACATTAAACAATTTATAACAATGTTATTAACAAAACAATTGCTATAAAATAAAATTTTATACATAAATTAATTTAAACTTATTATTAATAAAACAATAGACTTATCAGACGTGCAGTAAATGTTTGTTAATTTGCAAACTAGTAATCAATCTATTGGTCAGTCATTTAGATCTCGTAGAGTTATATACAAAATAGTTTTGTCCATTCAATAGAATTAGCCCATAAATCATGGCTCAGACCATACGGAAAGCGTATTACAAAATAAAATAATACTTAATAATCTAGCAAAATATTTATCTCATGTACAGCATTTGTATGGAATGACCAGGGAAATTTCAAACAATTTTCATTATAACGTTGCCTAATTTATATAAATCTTATATATCAATAACAAACATTTAAATCATTTTGCAATTACTCATTTGTGACATATTTTACATTTTATAAATTATTTGTTAACTTAATTGCCGCTAATTTCAATTCATCAAATATAATGTATAAAATTTTTATTTTAAATAGTAATAAGGTAATGCTTACCAAAGTTTTATTTGTTTTGCATTATGTTATACTTGGGCTGGGCGTCCCCCTAGCGGCATTCAATTAAAATTCCTTATTTAATTTTCATACAGTGTACTGTATAAATTATATATCGATTAGGCCCCACACAATGTATGAAACTGAGCAAGATTAATGAAAATCGGACGCGTCCGGATTTTGCCCAGATTAAAATTCCTTATTTAATTTTCATACAGTGTACTGTATAAATTATATATCGATTAGGCCCCACACAATGTATGAAACTGAGCAAGATTAATGAAAATCGGACGCGTCCGGATTTTGCCCAGCCAAATGTTATACTTTTTTAACAAATAATTATAATGATGAAAATAGTATAATATTTAAATATTTTTTTAAATGTATTACAAAAACTGTAATAAAACTTTAATAATTTAAATGTTCATACGTCTAATAATATTTGGGTTAGCATTACAAGTGGCCAGGAGTGATCAAATAGGCTGAAAAGCTAGACTGGCAACACTATGCTCCATAGAAAATACATAAGAGCAATGCTCGCCAATGCTCAATTATGCTCGCTTTGCTCTTCTATGCAAGTGGCATATTTTTTAAAAATATAATTTAAAATATTATTTATAACATAAAAATAAGTAAGTATAATAAAAATCCAATATCGACGATAGTAAAGTTACGCCCAAAACTATTCACAAACATACGCTTTAAAAGCGTTATCATTAAAGAGTTCACATATATGTAGTAATAAGGCCAAAAATATGTAATATAATATGTGGTAATAATTCGAAAAATATGTAATTATATGTGGTAATACAATCAACAAAATCTTTGATATTTTGGTACAAATAGGGTTTAAATATTGTATTATGCACAAATTATGATAGAACACACAAATAATTCATGATTTCTACCGTTTTCCTGATAGTATTCATTTAAAATATTCAGATTTACTTATAAATACCTACTCTAAATTTTTTATCTGTACTTCGTCTATTTTAGTTTATTTGAGCTAATAATGATTTTTATAGAAAAATATGTTTGAAGTGTGAAAAGATTAAATACTTAGATTTTTTTGTCAGAAATATCATTTTGAATCAATTATTTGACAAAATTCTTGAAAAAATCATACAATTTTCATATATTTTGCCGATTTTTCTCAAATATGTAAAAATATGTGCTAACATCCAAAATATGTAATTATATGTAGTTATGTAATAACAAATAGGTTTCAAAATACTCCTTATTATATGATTCGGATAGATCTTTAAGTTAGAATTTGATATCTCTTACCGCAAAAATATGTAAAAATATGTAAAGTGAACTCTTTGGTTATCATTGAAAACGCTTATAACTTACGACACATACATCCGAATACATTCACCGGCACTGCGCTCGACATCCAAGTGGTAGCGATCCGTAACACACTTCTACACGAAGGCCCGCGTAATGACCTATTCGTGGCGTTGAACACGTTGAAACACGTGCGCGAAATATACTTAACCAACACTAGTATTTACGTCATACCGAGCAACGTGTTCGTGTCCCTGCTCAATTTAGAACAATTATATATCGAGGATGGCCTGGTGATTTAACACTTTAAAAGTATGGCGTTTCGCGATTTGCCCATGCTCAATAATTTGAGTTTGCTGGGCAACAGAATGACTACAAAATGTAAACAGAATTGCTTTGTAAAATTTAATAAATTAAAATATTTAATTATTATTTTTATTGGAATAACATTGATGTAAGAAATTAATATTAATAAAAATGTAAATTGTACACTAATAAATATTATAAACTTGGTCAATGAGTTTACCTTAGCTCATATTTTACTGTCATAATATCCTGGAATCAATATGACGTGAATGAAAATTATTTAAATCTATTTTAGTTTTATGATAATATTTAATATAAAACTAAATTTATTAATTAAAAACAAAATTTTTTTCTGATTTAATGAATTATCAATATATTTAACAATGAAAATGCAAATAATTATAAATTTAACTTTATAATCTTGTTATGCAAACTCTAAGCGTGGTTTAATGAGATATTTAACTGTTATCAAGCTAATGAAAACATAATCACTTTTACTAAATTCAGTTTTATAAACTAAACTATTCAAAACATTACAATTTATTTTAAGCTTTTACAAACCATAATGCAATAATTTTTAAGTAAAATAGATAAATATAAATTTTTAATAAATACGGCAATTACATAATTAAATACATTTTATATATACTAGATAAGCTGTAAATAAAACTAATAAGATAAAAACATATACACTACTTTACAACACAATTAGTTATTGGGGATCAATGACATTCGACTATAATTTTTATTATTCATATTAATTTACTTTTAAATTCTAATGTTTGATGAAAATAATTTAAGTATACTATTTTAATTATTAAAATAATTTTTAGTTACATGGCTAAAAATATAACCTATGACTTGTAAATCGTATCATTACTTTTTGACTAATAAAGTGGTAATTATTATACATTTTAAAACTTATTATTAATTATTGAACTAATTATAGTCACGAAAATATTATTTAAAATTATTCAAACAACAATATAATAACAGAAAATTGCCATACATTTTTTTCAATATAAAATATAAAATTCCTTATATTTTATATTTATTTCTATTACTAAAACTTCCTTTTGTTTTAATAAGATAATGCGAGATATATACTAGGACAGTTTGTCAAATTGTTGGAATTTGTTTGATTTAAAATTTAATATCAATAACTATTTTATATATTTTATATACATTAGTTGGTGGAAATAATTATTAGGTAATTGGAAATTATATTTATGAATTTATATTTATGATTTTTTACTTTTAAATTCTAATGGATTTAAAACAAGTAATCTAGCCAAATAATTATTCATATTTAAACATTATATTGAATAAATAAAAATATCATTAACAAGCTGTACATAACATCAATAACATTACCAGATATATACTATTTTAAAGCAAAAATTAGTTATTGGGTGAAGAAAACTGGCGGGAATTATATTTCATATTTTATTTATTGTTTTAATAAACTATTAATATTATCTTAATTAATAAAATAATTATAAATCTAATCTAAGCAAATAAGCTTAAAAGTTTAACTATAATAAATAACCTGTAAATTAATTCAATTAATTCAATTAACTTACGACTTATATACAATTTTAAATTTTTTTTAATTATTGGACTAATCAAAGTATCGCATTATAAATTAAAGATATTATTTAAAAATATATTAAATATTAGTAAATAATGTACAGATATTTTAGTTAATTACAAACTATAACTAAATTGCAAACACAAATTTTATTAATATCACTTATTTTAAATGTAATTACTATTGGGTAAAATTCTTATGATTTTAATTAATGTATTTATAATTTGCAAAAAATAAAGATTTTAATTTTTAATAAATTTATAACACTGAATTTATAAAATTATCAAAAAAGTTTTAACCATAAAAATGACTTGCCCAATTTTCAACGGTTGGCACTATACTGCACCACACTGCACCAGCTGCACCATAGCACCACCAAATATTGGTCAGTATCAATATAACACGACTGCACCACCATGACTCAAATAAAGAATCTTATGATACATAAAGCAGAATAATTAAAATACTTATTAATTAATGAGAGATCCATATTTTAAAAATTTTAATACATAGAAATAATATTTTTAGACTTTGAATGTATTACATTATATGTATTATTATAAAATTAATAATTAGCGAGATTAAATGGAAATCATAACAAAAAATTTATAAATTAAAGTTTAAGTTTTGAAATCATAATATTGATTTATAAAATTTTGCTGTAAAATAATCCTTATTACAATCTATATTTGGATAGTTATATTATGGTGATGCAGTCGGGTTACGTTGATACTGATCAATATTTAGTGGTGCAGTGGTGCAGCTGGTGCAGTGGGGTGCTGTATAGTGCCAACCATTTTCAATAGATTATTTATTTTTTATAGCAATTATACACAGTCTCAAAAGACAATTTTTATTAGGAGGCATAGTTAGCATTAAAATGTTTATTCTAATTAACTTCAAAGTTTAAAATATAATTAATGAACTATAAATAAATACAATTAACTTATTTTTTAATATAGAATTTAAAACCTATTGTTAGTTATTGGTAATATTTAATCCGAAATATAATTTTAAAATATGATATCAAATATAATTATTAATTTTTTTTGTGTAATTAAATATAATTTTAATTTAAATATAAATTTAATTATATGTTTAGCATATCGCTAATAAGCTGTAAATTAAATCAATAAATCACAATTTATATACTACTTTTAAATAAAATTAACTATTGGAGATTTTACTTTGAAAAATAATTTTTATGATACGAACGGTCCTATAAACCACATTATTTATATATTAATTGTGGTTAAAAAGTATAACAAATAATACTTAATTAATTAAATATTTTTAATTTATTGTGTATATATAGTAATATCAAATTATTATAAATTAATGTTTTATTTTATAAAAATCAATTTAAATAAATATTTAAATATTTTTGTAAATTAAAAAAATGTATGCTGTACAATCTTACTTTGTATCTTTGTTACTTTGTACTCAATCTTACATTAGGACTTGCTAAGAATTATGATCTGTAATGTTATTTGAAAGTAATTTTTATTATATACAATGATTTTTAAAAAATTTAATATAAACAAAAATGTTTCTTAATGTTAAATTGAACTTGAATGGTTTCTAGACATTAAATGTACATTGTCGATCTAGTGCATATGAGTTTTATTCTAGAAAAGCATTCTTAGCCATACAAACTAATGTTAAAACTCAGTTATAACATTAACTTAAACATTGAAAAATGTGTTTCAACTTACAGAAAAACATTCATTTTTGTGATTTGTATATCAAATACTATGAATGAGTTTTAACATTAGTTTGTACGGCTAAGAATGCTTTTCTAGAATAAAATTCATATGTTCTAGGTGAATCCACTCATTTCATAGATTGTTAACTTAATAAAATGCAAATAATAAATGTAAACTTTATAATTGAATAATTTTGTAAATTTATAAATTTGTATATATTATACAATATTACATTGTAAGTTTACACTAATGTTTCGCTTTACAATAGAGTAGTTATTAATTATAATTTGTATTGTAATTTTACATAATACTAGACCATATTAATAACAGTTTCAGCCCCCCTTTCTCTCTCTCTCTCTCTCAAAATACAAATTAAAACTTAAATTTAAAAAAACAAAAAAAAAGGAATTGGCAGGACAGGGTTCGATCCTGGGCAATAC
Organism: Medioppia subpectinata; assembly: GCA_905368565.1. Taxonomy (NCBI): domain Eukaryota; kingdom Metazoa; phylum Arthropoda; class Arachnida; order Sarcoptiformes; family Oppiidae; genus Medioppia; species Medioppia subpectinata. The sequence continues at coordinate 21,953 of CAJPIZ010000093.1, forward strand.
AGCTCAAAAACCGACGTCCTAACCATTACACCATTAGGCCCCATATACTTCGCAACTGTGTCTACACTCGATATGTGTTTGAAAGAGAGCTTTACTTTTTAACCAACTACACAGGGGCAAACTCAAAGTGAAGTGAAGTGAAACTGAAAAACTCGAAACTCTATTATTTTAAATATATAGATTTTAATTATTTACTATAATTTATTTACAACATAATTATATAATCAAAAATTACTCTTAATGTTAAAATAAACTTTAATTAATAAAATTAATTAATACAATAAATTTTTGAAAATTGTTTTGCAAGCAAAATGTGTAAAATGTTTAAAATATAATTGATAACCTGTAAATAAATTTAATTAACTTTTTAACTGGTTTATATACAATTTAAAACTTATTGTTAATTATTGGACTAACTGAAGTATTAAAATATAAGTTTAAAATATTTTTAAAAATATATTAAATAGTAGTAAATAATATGAAGATATTTTAGTTAATTATCTGCAATAGTTTAAAAAACAATTGTAAAAATTATCTTGACTATTGCAATCAAATACAACCGACCATAGTGTATACTGTGTATATAAAATCAATAAACCAATAAAATTGTTTAATTCAATAAATAGAGCCCGTTGTTGTGCCTATTCTGAATTAATTACAACAATCATTATTACTTATACACGTATTAACAGGTTAGAATTGTTAACAGTTTATTATTATGTCGACTAATTGTTTTTAATTTTTAAACATATAAGAATTTATAAACTAAACCATAATATTTAAGATTGTTATAGAAATGCCATTTGAACACTGGTAAGATAAACAGAGTATATTTATATTAATTAGTTGCCAAATAAACTGACCATTGGGTCCGTGAGTCGACACGGGTGGCACATACTAAAGGGCCCGGACAACACTTTTCTTTATACGTCAATACAAATATTTGGATTATAGTTTAATTTTTATAATTAAATACATTTTACATATACCAGATAAGCTGTAAATAAAATCAATAAGATTAAAAAATATACACTACTTTACAATACAATTAGTTATTGGGGTCGATGCCATTCAGCTATAATTTTTATTAGTAAGTGAATTATTAACATTAATTATAACATATTCACTACTATCTAATAAAATTAACTATTGGCGATTGCCACTTTCAAATATTATTTGTATGATTACATTAATTTACTTTATTTACTAAAATATAATAAAATAGTCATTTCAAATCAATTCTTTTTCAGTCCATTCTAAATTAATTGCCACTAATCACTATTATTTATATTAACAGTTTAAATGTATTTACAGTTTATTAAATATATAATGATAAAAATAGAATTTTAATGTCCATTTTTGTTTTGCATTGAAAAAGGGAGAAGGCAGCTCAAGAATGGACAATCCATTACAAGAATGAACATTTGGTAACCCTATTACTAATTCAGTGACGATTAACTGTAACACAAATGATTTGTAAAATATAATTCAAGTAAAATATATAATTATAATTTATTATTGGGACAACTTTACTATTAAGAAATTAATATTAATATAAATGTAACTTGTACAATTACCCATATTTTTTGGTACCGTCATTCCGGGAGACTCCCGGGCAACCGGGAGCTTCTGGCAACACTACGCTTAGTATATATGGATAATACCCGCCATAAGCGGGAAATTAGATAAATACGAGTTAATGAGAGATAAGCCTAAACTGTTGGCCAGTAAAGAGTTCTACACAAACGGGCAGGGTGAGTTTAGTAAATAATAATTAAATTTGTAGTCAAAATCATTTTTAATATACTTGTATACGTATATTCAAATATAACATATTTAGTGTAAAAGAGTTAAAATTTTTATATAAGTTTATATACTTATTCTCCAATAACATATCACAATTACATTGAACAATAATGTTAATTAACTAAACAAGTTAACATGCCCAATTTATTAATTTAAAAATTATTGTACACTATATAGACAAATACAATACCATTTACCAGACAAATGTACCACAATGATAAGCTTGTATAAATAAATGAAAAGTGATGCGTATTATCATGCTATATATTTTAACTGTTATTTGTTATTTTATAATTTAATATAAATTTTACTCTAATACTGTACAAATATATATTTGATAAATATAATACATTTATTATAATAAATGTCCATTTAATTGGGTTCACAGGACTTCACCTATTTTTTTTATTAATTCTATAATTTAAAAATAAATATTATAATGAGAATTTTTAAAATGTAAAATAACGATATAGTGCAACTTATCCATAGGGAACGGCCAGTTGCACGGCAAAAGTGTTTCCTATAGGGAGGATTTCTCCAAAGAAGGTTCGAGTAAAAATTTATTATTTTTGTTTAATATGTGAAAATGTTTATTAATAATAGCAAGTATTGAAAAGAATCAATAATTTTAGTTTTTAAACCAAAATGATTTTAAATAACATAAATAAGCTGTATATAAAATCAATTATATTATGTATTATACACTATTTTAAAGCAAAATTAGTTATCGGCGAAGGCGCGATCAAAATTATTTTAAACAACAAATCCGCTATAAGTAGAGCTATAATGTGAGAAACAATTGCATTCAATACTGGTTCCTATGGGTATAAAAGGGTTCACTCGTGACAACAGCTATCTTCTCGTCGGTTACCGACCGGTTCTGTACAGCCGTATAGTCAATGACTACTAATGAGATTTATCATAAATAACCTAGGTAAATATAAATAATTATTATTATTATAAGTATAGTTTTAAATAATTAACTTTTTAATAATCAGGTTTTTACTATACTGAATAAGCTGTAAATAAAATCAATTAAATAACAATAAATACACTAATTTTGAATAAAATTAGCTATTTGGAATGCATTGAGAAATTTGATATTTATAAATAAGAAATTGAAATATAAACTTATTATATAATTTTTAATATAATGTACAATTACCAACATCTCAATAAAAGTATAAATAAAATTTTGATAATAATGTTTAAGTAGTTAATTAAATAGTTATTTAAAATATGATAAAATAACCTTAAAAATAATTTTATAAATTTTAAATGTTGGGTATTACAAATGTTACTTGGTTGTATTTATTAACGCTTACATTTAGATAACAAAACTCCGGATACGCCGTGAATGCGTAAACTGTAAAAATATATTATTAAATCATCTAATTTATTTAATACGACAAATGTTACATATATTCGGGTGTGGCTCATGTGTTAATAGTATTTTTATTATTTTAAATTAGAGTCATCGTGCAAATATTAACACATTTAATAATGCCTAATTATTTGTAACGTTCATCACAATTCCATTTGCAAATAATATTGATTATTAAAACACTTAATTATATAAGATTAAAATATTAATTTACAAATAAAGGCAAAATAAATTAATAATAGACAAGATTACCATGTTTATAAATAATAATTAAGTTTTACCAAAGCAAAGTAATTAAAACAATTGCTCAATTACCTTATTTATTGTAATAAACTGTAACAATAAGAATTAAAATTTTTAAAATATAAATAGATTTACAAACAATTTTTGTTTGGCAAAGCACGTAACTTCTAGTTTAAAAATAATATCATAATTAAATTTCAGATATTTTTTAAAGAATAATAACATGATTAAATTGTGATATAATAATAATTTTCTATTTATTTATGTTGTGACATTTTAAAAGTTGTCTTTTGAAAGTACAATAAAAATAAAATCTTTTTTTTAATTTCTTAAATTATTATAAGTTCATCATTCAAAATACAAATTACTGTTTTAGTCAATATAAAAAATTCATAAGATTAACAATATTAATAAGACTTATGTAAAATACTTTTAAAATTATAAAACATTTAAAATATATTGTATACCGTATTAAAATACAATTAATATGTAAATTAAAAATATAAAAACGTTTAAATAAATAATAAATAACTAATTACAAACATTTGCAAACCCCGATTAATATTTTAATATTTGTAAACAATATAAAATAATGCATCAGTTATACAACATTTATTAAATTTATGTTATATATCTCAAAAATTAAGTTTTATTGATTTAATGACATAATAATTTAATTAATTACAAATAATTAATAAATATAAAATTAATTGCAAATTACAAATATATGCAAACCCTAACCAATAGACTACATTAATTAATCAGTGCTAACTCTAAACCCACTAAATAGTCGTCGCTATCCGTGCGGTTCAGTGTTAATAGGATTTGACATAAACAACCTAGGTGTGGTATATAAAATTACTTATTTAAACTTAGTTTTTAAATAATCAACAATGCTTTAAATATCATAACTAAGCTGTAAATAAAATCAATAACATTACCAGATATTTACTGTTTTAAAGTAAAAATTAGTTATTTGGTAAAGTTGAACGTCTGGAAATTATATTTATGATTCTATATTTATTTACCTTTAAATCTTAATGTTTAGTTTCAATAAACTAGCAATATAATGATAATTATTATGGCGAGAATTAGCCATATATACTGAGCGGCCAATCGGTTGTCTGCCATCACAATAGAGGCCCGTTTGCGCATTAAATACGAACCCATTTTAGTGAGAAAACTGATCATGAACGTATTATTGACCACAAAATTATAATGGGTTAATGTTAACAACTCCATCTATTCTGGTCTACGATCACAACTTCAAACCTGTACGGGAATGGCCATAAAAATTAGCATAATTTAAAAATATATTAATTAAACTATCTAAAACATGTAACATTTATTTAAGCTTTTACAAACTGTAAAGCAATAGTCGTTGAGCTAAACATTAATGTAAACTAAATACAATGTTTTCTATTTGGGAAGCAGAAAAGTTATCAATCATTTTTAAACATTTCTCAAATAATTATTACGAATATATAGAAATGAATTGATTTAGATAATTTATTTTTAATTGATTTTGGGACCTAATGATTGGGTATTAATAGTATTAATTATTATAATCAAAGTAGTATTGATATTTTAATTAATATAAATTCGCACATACACTTACAATTGGGTTTACAAAATAAAATAAAATATATAAATACCTGATTTATATTAATGAATAACATTAACAAAAATATTTTCAATTAATTAAGTAATTAATTTATCAAACATCTATGGTTTGAAATCTAATACAATTTTTAATTTTGGTGTATATAATAACTAATTGTAAAATTAATTGACATTCGACATATTCAAAATTAATATCTAATATAGTTTCAGAATTATTAATTGAATTTAAAAATATTATAGAATTATAATTATATTTTAAAACATAATCAAACAATTATTAATTTACACATATTAGATAAACTGTAAATTAAGACTTATTATAATATTTATGATACCAAATCTTGTTATCAATATTAAATAGTAAATAGAAGTTAAAGCTCTTTATTTAATTTAATTTTAATTTAAATAACCTAGCAATTTTATTATAATTATTAATATGGCTATTTATATTAAAATTTATATTTAATATGAAATTAAATTTACTTTAAAATTCTAAGTTGTCAATAAATAATTTATGTTTAATTGTAAAATTTATAATCAGAAACATCCAGGCTACATATTTCTAGTCAATAGGATGTATTGTAATGATTAATTATAGTATTTTATAGTTTAACTTTGGTTAATAGCTGATGTTTCATTATTTTGACTATTACTAATTGGTTAATATTCACCATACAGTATACACTCGCACATAAAAAGGCGCGATAGGGACATGAGTGGGACATACGGCTGTTAAAGTTTATAATTATTAAAATGATGATTATATTTTAAATAATTAGATAGATTATTAATATCGTAAATAAACTGTAAACTAAATTTATTAAGTTACAATATATAAATTTCTTTTAAATAAAAATATGTTTTGGTGCATAAAAGTCATTGAAAATAATTTTTATAATTTATGTAATTTATAAGTTATTTTTCTCGTTAATAATCAGTTGGATTTAATTTAATAATTAATTTTTAATAGATATATCTGAGAATGACTAATCAGCCACAGTAGTTTTGCCACAGTAGATTTGTCCACAGTGACTTTTCTATAGTAGATTTAATTTATAAATTTATTAATTCCATTTATTTATTGGAAAAATCCCGTCTATGGAAATTATATTTATGAATATATATTTATAATTATTTGCTTTTAAATCCGAATGAAGTTGACATAAATATCCTAGATAAATAATTATTAATATTTAGGTTTCATATAAAATAATTAAAAATATTTCAAATATCATAAATGAGCTGTAAATAAAATTAATTACATTAACTCATGCACATTATTTCAAAGCAAAATTAGTTATTGGAAACTACCGACGAGTGAAAATTATATTTATGAATTTTGTATTTATTTATTTTTAAATGGTATTGCTCAATTTAAATAACTTAAACGGGAATTGTGTGAGAGAAAATCCCGGATTTAGTGCGGAAATCATAATCAATTATAAAATCAGTTATATAAACTAAACTATTTAACATGTAAAATTTATTTTAAGCTGTAAAAACTGTAAACCAAAAATTTTTAAGCAAAATATTAATGTAAATTAAAAATATGTTTATTAATTTTGGACAAAGACGTATTACAAATATCTAATTCAAATTAATACACAAAAATTAATTATTTTTATCTTGTTTTTATCGGAACCCAATAATTAAATATTAATAGTATTTATTATTATAATTTAAGTAGTTTGAATTAAGTGTTAATTATGATACAATCGTGCAAACACTTACAAAAACAAATTAAACTATATAATTGTCTAAATACTTCAAGATAAATAATTATAAATAACATGAGTTTTTGAAACGTTGCTCGGTTAAAATTTACTACACTTTCAAACTTTGATAAATATTATAACTTTCATTTTAAAATTAATCAATATTTGACATACATTAAGAAGTACCCAGATACGATTTAGATTCATTTATACTATGTAAACTTGCATGAGACAATCATAGGTTTTCTGGCCATTTCTAACATATGCCAAAATTAATATCTATTAATTATTATGGGTTAAATTTTTTTGTTGAAATAAAAATATTATAAAAGTAGAACTATATTTTATGTTATAATAAATCAATTATTACTATAAACATATTAAATGAACTGTAATTTAATAATTATTATAATATTTATGATACAAAATATTATTATCAATATTTAATAATGGTAGATTTTAAGCACATCAAACTATATTTTATTTCTTTACATACTTAATTTTAAAATTACTAATGATATATCAATAGATAATAATAATATTATTATTAAATTAAACTTATTGATTTATATATGTATATAAAAGGGCAACTCGTGTGATCACATCTTCTCGTTAGTGATCAACTGGTTCTGTACAGCCGTATAGTCAGTGACCGACAACTCGTACAACGAGACCATCTCATTATACTTAGTGGTCAATTGGGCCGTATGTTAGCCCTGTAAAGTAGAGTGTAGGTTAGAACAAGTGTTATTTATATTTATTTGAAAAATTGCTTTATATAAATATTGAATATTACATTTTGTTAATTAGAAAAAAGAGAAATAAGTTATCACATATAAATTGTTTTACATCTAACAATACATGATATAAGGAAAAACATAAAATAAAAATAAATGTTTAATTTTACATGTTTACAATTCAGATCATTAACTGCAATGTAATAATTTAAAATTATTTTGCAAATGCAGTAGTATCTTGATCATCATTTAAAATCATCTACATGTCAATTTAGTTATAAATAAAAATTTTAGTAATTACTTTATTAAACTACATACTTACATATAACAATTAGATATGATTGTTTTATAATTACTAAAATTAACAAGCATTAAAATGTATAGAACATGATAAATATTACAGAATTTATATTATATGATAAATTAATTGCAACATATTAAATAATATAAAGATACTTTTAGTTATGTTACAAATTGTAACAAAATTGCAAAATTGTATTATATTAATATCATTTAATTTAAATGTTATAATTATTGGGGGACGAACAGTACCATCATTACGCTTTTTGTCTATACAAACAAAAATATTAATGATATGATTTATAATATATAATAAATGCATTAAAACATTAAAAAATATAACGATACATTTAATTAATTACAAACTGTAACTAAATTGCAAACATTAGATTTATTAATATTACATAATTTAAATTCAACATTAGCTGTAAACTTTAGTTTGAATCCAATAATTTATCATATTAATATATTTATAATTAGCACAATTAGATGATTAAATTTGTTTAAATTAATTTATAACATTTTCCAAATTAAGAATGTAGTTAATTATTTTAAAATTATAAACAACAAAAGTGATTTATACAACATTTAATAAATAATTTGTTTTTTTATTACAATTGTATAACTTCGTAGATTGTTATAATTCGTAACCTAAATAATTCAATAATTTATCTGAATAGGTTATGTGTTAGTAGTATTTGACATAAATTACCTACGTAGAATTATTATTGTTATAACATATAAAATAATTTAAAATGTTTTAAATATCATAAGTTAGCTGTAAATAAAATCAATTACATTACGTCTTATACACTATTTTAAAGTACAATTAGTTATTGGATAAGATCGACGTTTGGTACTTATATTTTTGAATTTATATTTATTTTGATTTTAATACTAATGTTTGATTTAAATTTTATATTAAAAATAACTTTGTTTACAGACTTAATTATAATTGACTAAACTTACCTTGCCCGTTTGTATAGAACTCTTCACTGGCCAACAGTTTAGGCTTATCTCTCATTAACTCGTATTTATCTAATTTCCCGCTTATGGCGGGTATTAGCCATATATACTAAGCGGCCAATCGGTTGACCGGTGGCCAATCTTAATATTAATGTGACATAAATAACCTAGATGGAAAATTATTATTAATAATAACATTATTTGTAATAATTATAAATGTTTTTAATATAATAAATAAGCTGTAAATAAAATCAATTATATTAACACATATACACTATTTTAAAACAAAATTAGATATTGGATATGACCGTTTTGTGGCAATTATATTTTTGTATCTAAAGTATATTTATATACTTTTAAATCCTAACGTTTGATCTGAATTATCATGAAATATCATACCTTAGGAAACAAAACTCGGTTTTCAATACCCGGGGCTCTGGTCTACGATCGCCACTTCAAACTTGTACGAAAACGGCCATTGAAGGTAACCATGTTTAATGTAATTTATATATTATTTTATTCGGTAATAATCAGTTGAATTGCATTCAATAATTAGTTAAAAAATTTAATTATTAATTTATAAAAGATATATTCCTCTTTGTATACAAACTGTACAGATTATTAAATTCTAATTTTTTATAATATGAAATGTTCAATATTTTATTTTGGCAAAGTGGCTGCAAAAGTTATAAGATTTATCATTTTCATTACTTAACTTTGCAAGCTAAACTGAAAGAATAGTTTTCAATTGGTAAACTATTTTTCAATTTTCATTTTGAATTTTAATTGTGCTAAGCAAAAAAATTATAATTAATAAATTATTATCTGATTATTAATTGGTTATATTATATGCAATAATTAACTAAAGAAGATTAAATTTTTAATTTTTAATAGATGTATTTGTTTTGTATATAAGCTGTAATGATAATGAAATTATACTCTTTTAATATATGAAATGTTCAATGATAATTTTATGGATTAACCGGCAAGCTTTATAAAATTTTATTATTTTCATTAGTTAATCACAATATTAATACCAATAAACTGTTACATATATAATATTATATTATTGTAATATTGTTTTTTTAATAAAGTTTATTTTGGGATTTCAGATGGTTACGCTATATATTATAACTGATTCAAAAAATTTTAAATTAAAATAATTAAATTACATTATTTTTTATAAGGGCAATTAATAACCCGCACTTACCGGTCATAATCCACAGGAGTCAGAGCCAATGAGAGGGCAAATGCATTACGTTTTGGTAATAATGTGAGAAACAATTGCATTAAATATCCGTTTCTATGCGTATAAAAGGGTTCACTCGTGACAACAGCTATCTTCTCGTCGGTCACCGACCGGTTCTGTGCAGCCGTATAATCAGTGACCGACCACTCGTACAACGAGACCATCTCATTATACTTAGTGGTCAATTGGGCCGTACGATAACCCGGACCAAAATCACTTAAATGGACAGTCAACTTAACAAACAGGGAGTTGTCTACTATGTATTTGTCCAAATTGGCAGCGATCACATCGAGGGCAATGTGCCTACGATTGCCGCACCCGTCGGGACTCGGGTTAAAGTCCTGGTCGGCCGACGGGCGCAGGAATGCCGGTTTCCCTATAAGGAGGGTTCCTCCAAGAGAGGGCTGAATAAATTTTGTTTTATTTTTGTTTAATATTTGAAAATGTTTATTAATAATAGCAATTATTTAAAAAAATAGTAATTTTAGTTTGTTTAGCTATATTAAAATGACAATTAAAAGCTTTTATAGGAATGAAAATGAAGGCACAGGCTGAAGGGCAAGTGCTTGCCCTTGCTCAGCATAATGGCACAAGCACAAAATCACTAAAATAACCATAATTTGACCAGTTGTTTTTATCAGTTCGAGATATTTACGAAATATTATTTTTATAAACTTATTTACAATTTAAGCCTAATTTCAATTTCAAGCCTAGAATTTGACATTAATAACCTAGGTATGGTAGACAATTGTTATTATTACTAACGTTATTTAAAATAATTAAATATTATAAATAAGCTGTAAATAAAATAAATTACATTGTCACATATACACTATTTTAAAACAAAATTAGTAATTGGAATTATTGGCTACAAATATTTAAATAAAATTTTGTAAGTATAATAAGATACAAGTTTTATCATTTTTATTTATGTGAATCAATTAATCATCAATTATACAATATTAATAAGATGTATGTAAAATACTTCAAAAATTATGATATACAGTATTAAAATACAATTAATTAGTAAATCACAAATATAAAAATGTTTAAATTAATAATATTCATACAAATATCTTCTAACCCCGATTAATATTTAAACATTTATAAACAATATTAAATAATGCATCAGTTATACAACATTAATCAGATTTATGTAATATATCCCAAAGATAAAGTCATTTATAGTTAATGACACAATAATTTAATCAATCACAAATAATAAATATATAAATAATTAATTAAAAATTACAAATATATGCGAACCCTAACCAATAGACTACCGGTGCGGAGCAGATCGTGGGCACGGCTTATGCGGTTGAATGGTATACTTGTTGTGTGACCGCAGGGAGGGTTGCGTTCAATAGGCTTTTGAAAGGCCTGTCGCTCGCAACCGCTGTCCGCCGGCTCTACCACTCGAGTCAACTCCGAGTCCTTCACTGTCTGTGTTTTGGTGCCATTTGTGCCGTTCGTGTCGTCAGAGCCCGTGCTGTCCAACAATGGGTCCGAATCGTCGATCCGATGCCTAACGAGCGATAACTCAAACGTGCGATTGAAGGGCCACTCGAGCACTGAGTCGTACTCCCCTTCGATCAGCGCTAACTCCAGACCCACGGAGTAGTCGTCAGTATCCGTACGGTTCAGTGTTAGTAGTATTTGACATAAATAACCTAGGTGTGTTAGGGAATTATTATTATTAAAAATTAATTTTTAAATAATTAAAAATGTTCTAAATATAATAAATAAGCTGTAAATATAATCAATTTCATTAAGTCTTATACACTATTTTAAAGCAAAATAAGTTATTGGAAAATGGGTTCCCAACATTTATAACAGTTTTAACTTTTTTACAATAAATATGTTATATTTGAATATATATTAAAAATAGCTTTGTTTTTAAACTTATTTATAATATACTAAACTTACCCTGCCCATTTGTGTAAAACTCTTCACTGGCCAACAGTTTAGGCTTATCTCTCATTAACTCGTATTTATCTAATTTCCCGCTTATGGCGGGTATTAGCCATATATACTGAGCGGCCAATCGGTTGTCTACCATCACAATAGAGGCCCGTTTGCGACTTAAATACGAACCCATTTTAGTGAGAAAACTGATCTTGAGCGTATTATTAACCACAAAATTATAATGAGTGAGTGTTAACAACTCCATCGACTGTACGGTTAAGAAACAAAACTCCGGATACGCCGAGGGCTGGAAGAATGGATCGGTTCCGCACTCACTGGTGGACGGATGCATAGACACCGTGTAATCACGTTTCCAATACCCGGGGCTCTGGTCTACGATTGCCACTTCAAACTTGTATGGAAACGGCCATTGAAGGTAGCTAGGTTTAATTTAAGTTATAAATTATTTATCTGATTAATAATTGGTTAAATTATATGCAATAATTAATTAAAGAAGATTAAATTGTTAATTAATTAATATATATATTTGTTTTTGTATATAAACTGTAATGATACTGAAATTATACTCTTTTAATATATGAAATGTTTAACAATAATTTTTTTGGAATAACCGAGCAGGAGTCATAAAATTTTATAATTTTCATTAGTTAATCACAATATTAATATCAATAAACTGTAACATTTATTATATTATATTATTTGTAATATTGTTTTTTTTAAATAAAGTTTATTTTGGAATTTAAGATCAACCTTATATATTATAACTTATTCAAAAAATTATAAATTATACTAAATAAATTACATTATTTTTTATAAGGGCATTTAATAACCCGCACTTACCGGTCATAATCCCCGGGAGTCAAAGCCAATGAAAGGGCGAATGCATTACGTTTTGGTAATAATGTGAGAAACAATTGCATTAAATACCCGTTTCTATGGGTATAAAAGGGTTCACTTGTGACCACAGCTATCTTCTCGTCGGTTACGGACCGGTTCTGTACAGCCGTATAGTCGGTGACCGACCACTCGTACAACGAGACCATCTCATTATACTTAGTGGTCAATTGTGCCGTACGATAACCCGGACCAAAATCACTCAAATGGACAGTTAACTTAACAAACAGTGAGTTGTCTACTATGTATTTGTCCGGATTGGCAGCGATAACATCGAGGGCAATGTGTCTACGATTGCCGCACCCGTCGGGACTCGGGTTAAAGTCCTGGTCGGCCGACGGGCGCAGAAATGCCGACCGGAGTCGACACGAGTCGGTGTTGGGAACGACTGTAAACGGCTGGCCGTCAGCAGCCTTTAGGTAATCAGTGATAGAGTTTGGGCCTTGATTTTCATCCACGTCACTTTGATCATGATGATTGACTATGGTGATTACAGTTTTGAGTTTGTACGGCCACTCAACCAACTGGTCGTATACACCAGTGACCAATCGGAAATACGCCCCGACGTAACCGTTTAGGTCAGAAAATGTAGTATTTGGTGTTAGTAACATCTGTAGCCTATAACCACCAGGGTCTTTTGTGTAGAATCTAGATGACAGCACCAGTTCCTGTTCGGTGTCTACCAGTTCCATAAAGTTGGGTATTTTCCACAAGTATTCCACTATTTGATCATGGTGGGTTTGTTGTATTTGCTCTATTGTTCCGTAATCTAGTTATAAAATAATATTACATTTTGATATGGTCATTAAAATATATTAGATTTTAATAATTGAAAATAAATATCGCTATATTAATATGAAATTTATTATTATACAAAGCAATCGTTTTACATTAAAACACAATATAAACAATTAATTTCTTTATTAATAATTATTAAATTTTATAATGCTAGCATAAAATCATTATTGTTAAAATAAATTTTATCTTTACAAACTGTAAACAAATTTTCTATAAAATTTAATTCTTCTATAATAATGAATTATTTATTATTTTGGATCGAAAACAGAGCACAATATTTATTCAATTTGGTTATGAGTTTAGAAAATTTTATATTAAATATTTTTCTAATTGACATTATTTATAAATGTAGATTAATACATTTATAATTAAATTATTTTGTAATTTTAAAATAAAATAAATAGCATAAATATTTACCGCTTTTGATAATGTCGGATATATTGTAACTCTCATCACAATTACATTGAGCAATCACATTAATTAACACAATAAGTAAACATGCACAATTTATTAATTTTAAAAACATTGTAAACTATACAAACAAATAATATGCTGTCTGCCAGACAAATGTACCACAAAGATAAGCTTGTGTAAATAACTTATGAACAAGTGATCTATATAGAAATTATGTCTAATGATAAAAACTTGGTTACTTTTCTGTCCCAAAGACACAATAAGTGTTACACAATACTTGTGAGACAACAAAAGTGAATAACACTTTCACTGCTATTATAAATTTTTGTGTGTCTTTTGGACGACTGATAGACGAGTGGAAAAATAAATGCCAACAAAAAGCAAAAGTTAATTATATTTTACTTTTGTTAGACATTTGACACAAAGACTACTGAAAATGAGAAAAAAAAGTTTTACTTTCTATTTATGTTCGCTGAAAATAACTACTCATTTATTTTTTAAGACTATAGACCCGATCGTCGAGAGAGAGAGAAAGAGAGAGAAAGAGAGAGAGAGAGAG
>CAJPIZ010000094.1:0-36543 GCA_905368565.1 Medioppia subpectinata
AATTGTGTTTTCATTGGGAAGTAAATGAATGATAACTATAAACACAGACACCGACTGAACACCGGTTTTCATAAAATCATTTAATAATAATAATTGTGTTTTAAAAATCGTGAATCACTTTTCGGATACTATTTATTCATTGGATATTAATATTGATTTTAAGTATTGTTTTTATGGAAAAGTTTTAATTTTTTTGTGTGTGAAAACAATTGTATTTTTCGTGAATTAAAGTCTCGTTTATTTTTTTGCTGTGGTTTTGTGTTGGAATTGTACCGAAAGTAAAGTATATAATAATATATATCACAAAATATTTAATACCAACAATAATAAAGTGGTAAAAACATTATATTATTATTACATGTGTTATATTTGATATCAATTTTATTGTTTAATATATTTTTCGTGTAAATAAAATACATTTATAATAATAACTTTCGTTTTATTGAATTTTGTATAAATAACTTTCAAAAAACAATATTTTATGTGTATTTTTATTGTGAAAAATACATTTAAAATTGCAATCATATACCGGCTGAACATTTTATGGGATTTATTGCATAACTGTTTACATAATATTGTTTTCATTGTGGATTTATTTGTGAAACAAAACCAAAATTAATCACAATTTCTGTACAATAAGTGGATTTTAATGGTAAGTGTTTTCCGATAAATAAATTTCAATGCATTTTATTTTCGGTACTTTTGGTAACAAATCATAAAAATCTAATCACTATTTAAATTGATTGAAAAATTTTATGAGAACGATTTTATAGTCAATTAAAATTTTAATTGAAGTTTTCATTAATAATTTAAAACAATATTTATTTTTCTCAATCAATACCTTATAATAATTGTGTATAAAAATCGTAAGACATTTCATAAATTATATTTTATTTTAAAAGATTTAATTATTTGCATTAAGTTTTGATAATAATTATTGTTAATCAAAAATAATTGTGCATTAAAGCCATTCTTAAGTCTCTTTTTCTCGGCCTTCAATGAACATACAGTGCAATAGAATTTTAACCATAAAATTGTTTTTAGCATTAAATAAATTGTTACCGCTTATAAAATTAATTTAGAGATGTTAAAAATGTTGTTTGAAAAGTACTAAAATAGATATATTTTATGAAAATACAAAAATATGCAATATATTGCTTATGGAATATGCAAACGTCATATGTTTTGAGAGTTAAGAATCGTCTCAAATGTCTTTAATTAGATTTATTTGATGTAAGACTAAGATTCTTCTCAAATGACAATCTTCTGGAACTGATTAACACGTGTTGTCAGATGTTATGCACGATATGTAAGACATGGCATAATATGCCTACAAATTGTCATTTCATTTCATAATACTATTTAGGGACAGAATACAGGGAATATATTTATATTGAATATAATATTAGATATAAGCGGTCTTTAAACTATACCTATATAACTCTATGCGCTATACGTTTGTACTCTCAAAACAATTATAGATATTTATGTGCGATAAACCCAACAAACATATGGGACAGACTTATTACTGCAATTTTTAATATAATACAAAGTAATTATAATTGTTTGAAATGCATTTATTATGAACTTATTTTTGTTGCTTACATACACACAACACATTACATAGAGATACTGTACTATTGGGCAAAATGTTTAATAAAGTAAATATTTAAGAATAATTATGCTTTAATTTAATTATAATGCATAACAAGGGAATAAGTCACCTTGAGTTTGCTTTATGCCATGCATTCAATTAATGCTATTTATGCTTGATCACTCCACAGTGATAACTTATTCATGTTCTATGTGTTGAAATTAATATCATATTTAATATATGGACTAAAAAGAGCACAATTTTTAAGCTAAAAATTTAATAATAAATACAAATTTTCATTTCAATACTAATGAGAAATATTTTGCTGTTCAGAGAAACTATAAAAATAATTCATTTATTAGCACAACAATTAGGACTCAATTTCTAGCAACCAACTTTATTGTTAATTAAATACATTAATCACTAATTTTTTTAACAATAATTATCTATAAGTAGAGACATGTTATATAAATGACATAAAGTGGTAGATTTTTCAATAATTATAAATCAATTAAAATATAGTTTTCTGCTATTTAACAAGAATACTAATACCAAGATTTAAATAAGCGTTTTTTATATAAGTGGTGTCACTAAACGGATGCAATTTTTAATAATTTTTTTAAAATCATTGATTTTTATTAAAATATTCTACAAAAATGATTAATTAAATTATGAAATATTATTGATTTTACAGAAATAATATAGCGGATAAATTTATTCGTTACTAGACTTGACATTAAATGAATACACATACAGTGCGGTCAAACAATAACCAGTCCATGTATAAACTAGTTTTATTTCACTGTATACATGTATATATTCTTTTTAAATAATTACAAAATTATTATAATAAATAATTATAATTTATTAATAAATAATTTATAGTATATTAATTTGAAATTTGTTTTGTCTTAATAATTTTAACTAGATCCGATGAATTATTACGTAATTTATGACTACGATCGATGAATTACTGAGTTTGGAAATACTTGAAGGATTGATAAAAATTAATCAACAGTTATTTAACAACTTAATTAGTAAAATTGACGATAGTAATCGGGAATTTATATTTTCTAACTTGGCCATTGTTTTGAATGAATTAATATTGGATTTAAATCATTATGTAAGATTAATTGTAACTATGATATAAAATTGATAATAAATAAACTTAATTTATTGTATTTAGTGACTTATTTTTAGTAGCAATTTATTTGGCTAACATGGCTGAAGATATTTCTTGGGAGAAACGCTTGGTAATAACTAATTTATTTTCTAATTAAATCATATTATGGACATTGAATAAAATTGTATTTTTAATAATAGATTTCAATGAAACAATGGTTGACAGAAACATCTGATACTAATCGAAGCAATTTCTTGAAACTGGTCAATGAAGTGTTTTCATCAACTATTGATCAAAAAACAAAATTACTGACAACATTTGTTGACTCGCTGAGCTCTCAAGAGGAACTAAAATTGGCTAAAAATATGTATGACAATGTTTGTTTAAAGCTTGCACAAAATGAACCGAGCTGTAGTTATGGGCCTTCGAGGGGACCGGCTTTACAGCCTATTACGTTACCTAATAGTTTTCAAAATAGCACGACCCCTTCATTTCAGAGTGTTAGTAATAATTGGTTTTTTAAGGATTATGTAATAACTGACATTATTGGCCTTGACTGTGAGTTCGTAATCAGTAAGACACCTGTTAAAACCTACAATAATAAAAACGGGTATTCACAACTACTGGCCACAGTTTGTTTAGTTGACCATAATTTAAATACCATATATAGTGGTAGGGTCTACCGTGAGCCTCACGAGTTTAGACTAACGCGCTCGTTAGAACTTTTAACTGGCTTTAATTATAACAGTTTTTTGGGATCCAATTGTGACCCACAATATATGGTTATAGATACGGTAAACGAATTGATAGAAAATAAGCTAGTTATTGTTAGCGGTGGTAAGTCTGATCTAGAGGTATTAGCACTCAATGAATACAATTTGGATGTTTTTGATTTACAGACTTATTTTAGAGATAGCAATCAGCCGTCTACTGCCACAGGTTATGGGTTGAGGCGCATATATAAGGACTTATTTAATGAATCTCTTCCCGAGATACACACAGCGGCTGACGATGCCAAAGCTGTAGTTAAAATTTTCAAACATTTTATTCAAGATAGTTATATTGATCACAGTAGTCGTTTTTATCCTAAAGCCCATTTTGACCAACTATAGGTCACATAATGTTTATTATGCGTAAATGCTTGAATTTATCGTGTTTTTCATTAATGAAACTTTTAGACACATTTTAAATCCTTTATAACTTTTAAACGTATAGTGGAACAATAAGTTTTTATTTGCAAATTATTAAGTCAAGACACTAATCTACCTAAATATTGATTAAAATTAACATGTTTTTATGGCCTATTTTGAGATAATTTCATTTGTTTTTATAATTTTAAGCTTACTTTATTATAAATGATGTATACTGATTTTATGTATCTCAAACGCCATCTGGCAGTTATTAACACTATTAACATTTAATGCTATACATTAGTAACTATATATGAACTTATAATTTATTGTCACATTTATTGCAAATAAAATTATTTATTTAAAATAAACTTGTAAATAATTATATGCATTTATTATTTTATTTGTTGGTAGTTTTATATTTTAATTTATTGAACTTATAGATTAGGCCCAAAAGCTACTTGGTACTCATGGTTTGTTAACGGTAGCTCAACACCTGCTGTTTGTGACAACAATAGGCATAATGTGTGTACCAGTACGGCACTTACCACGACCATAACCACAGTGTCATCCGATATCACTGCTAACTCAGAAGCCGAGCCTGGTCAGAGTTTTACGTTAACCGCCTCCGATTTAGAGCACGCGTCAAACCATGATTGGACAGTCATCATCCCGGTCGCAGACCCTGTACTCGCAATTGAATACGAGAATGCAGAGAATGACAGTCAACCGGTCGCTATTGATACGCCCGAGTTGTGTGATTCAGAGAACAGCACAACCGGCAGTCCAACAAATGATATAACTTATGAACTTGATCATTACACACCTAATTATCCACCAGTCGGAGTTTTAGCAAACTTTGTATCTGATATATTATCTGCCAATACTTCTACACATGAGTATAGTACAGTTGGTTCGCTGCCATTATTAGATTCACAATCTAATGTGGGTTCGCTCCTCCCGGTAATTGAGAGCGACAATGAGTCTAATAGTACTTCAAATAAGTCATATAAATCATATAAGGGGTTACAGACATTATTATTTAAAATTCCTTTTGATATACAAATTTTTGAAAAGATAGACTGTGAACTGCGTGACGATATAATAAATAGAATAGAGAGTGATTACCACTATTCTACAGCGTTAAAGTCAAAGTTTTTATTTAATAAATATTATAAGGCTAATGTAATGTCGTCTCAATTAGATATCATAACTATTAGAAATATTTACGCACAGGTAGAGTTACTACGCTGTGTCATAGATGATGATGGGCACTACTTATTTAATAGTGGTCGATTTAAGCCAACTCAGTTAATAATAAGGCCTTGTTTTTCAGAAGTTAATAAAAAGGGTATTAGTTTAAAAGTGTGGCAAGAATCACACGTCTTTTCATTATTCTATAGAACTTATATTAGTAAAGCTGAGCCTAATTTAAGTTATGAATTATCGCCCAATACAACCCCTAGTAAAAAGTGTGAGGTTTATCGAATTATCGGTCATAGTGGTTCGCCCATAGATCATGTATTAGTACAGTTTATTTGTCCAATTAAACGTCACAATGAGAAACGAGGTTTAATACGCTGGGAACAATTATACCCAGCTTTAGAATTAGAACGAGCTTATCAGTTGTATCTAAAGTATGGATATTGCTGTAAATCAATAGTCAACAGCACAACTAACAAAATATTTACTTCGCGGTTTTCAAATAAGGAGACAAAATTAGTGGACACACCGTTCGATCAATTGTCTCCCGATTTTAAGAATTTACCAACCGATATGTCTAACATAAAACTACTAAGTCAAGAATTATGGCTTTTGAAACAAGATGTTTATGATCACTCTGCCTCTACATTCACTGAGTATTGTTAAATTTATTTAAATATTACTTTATGACAATATGCTTTTAACATAACAATTATGTTATTATAGTTGCATCGCTATGATTGAATTCTTTGATCGTTTTATTAACAATTCAAAATTTGCTTGTCTACCGGATCGACTAATCTATCCAGTATTTGTGGGTCGATTGGCTGCCTCACCAATTGTACAAAAAAGAGAACTATTAAAGTTACAAAGCAAAAATCTTGCGCCTTGTACGCCATCTAGATTTGTCTACAAAATCAAACATTTCCCATATAACAGGAAAGAACTATCGATTATAATAGTATTGTGCTTGTCTCACAATAAAAAGGGTAATTCAAATACAGCAACAAACAAACATTGCAGTGTTTTAATAATGAGAAGAATTGATAAAAATCACTTCAACTGTAAGTTCCATTAACTTTCTAATTTATGATATAATTGCCTTAATTAATTACTATAATTATTTATTTATTTGTATAACTTTAGTTTATAGTTTTGAGCCCGATGTTTACTGTTCAAATGACTACAATAATTCACCATCAACTATTAATAAGATATTGAAACCTTTTGGCAACAAGGCTCAACTTTTCAGGTCATTTGGTACTCAGCGATCAGATAAGGCTTGTTTTACCCGATGTCTACGTTATATTTCTTCAGTGGCTAATGGCTATGATTTCTCAACATTACAACTATTTAGATTAGATTCGGATTTGAAAAACCATTTTATAAGTTTCAAAAATTCAAAAATTCATGTTTCATAACTATATTATTATGTGTGTAACTGGTATTACTTATGTTTGGTGTTATCTATTAATTGTAAACAATTATTTCAAAGCAAAATATGTACGATACTTATTCATTTACTCTTAATTAAATTCAGTGTTTCAATTCAAAATGTTGTTTTATTTATGTTTTTACATCTATATTTGACAATTTTAATAGGTATATTATATTATAATTATTATGATTTATTCAACACACGTATTTAAGCTTTTAAGTAAGAGTCTATTAATTTCACCGATATTTTATATCAAATTGAGGGCATTTATTTTAGCAAACAGTTCGGTTCCGTTAGAAATATACTAACAAAACAACACCCCACTTCTGATGTGACGGGACCAACCACTCGAGCTCGCGTTCGGCTGCCAACGAACGGGGCTCGAGGGCGGCCGTTTAAACTCTAGTGTAAAGGATTAGGTAAAACCCTTACCGTAAATTAGATGGGCCGTCCGGCCTCCCCGGCCTCTCTTGAAGTCGAGTAAACGGTAGGCTTAGTTTAGTTTTTAAATAATTTATTGGTTATTATAGTCTACAAGAATATAGAGTTCGCAAACAATCACAATTACAATGAAATTTACTAATGTAACACACTAAACAATGCAAACTGTTGGTAAGTTAACAGCCGGATAGAGAATTACTTAGGTGAACAGAAGAGAAGAAGAGGAGAGGAGAGATGTGTTAACTTGGGTGACATGATGTTTTATAGTCCCTGTATCTTGAGTTAGTTTGTGTAGTTAGCCAATGGTTGGTATTGCCGCAATGCGACATAGTATTTTACTGGCTATATTTTAGTTGTTATTTAACTAGTATACCTATCCGGTACTGGTTTGTGAGCTTACTCAGTATACAAATTATACCACACCCAAAGCGTAGGTAGTTTCCGTGGGTGGGCAAACAAAGGGCAACTTGTATTAAGTTTATAGGTGCTTTATAGTAGTGCATCTATATGTGTTGATGTGGCTTACATAGTGGGATGATAGTATAGAATTATTATTGAGTAACGGGGCAAAAGATAAGTTGATTAATCGTAAGGTAATTATGCCACGTTACATCGGCCACGACTGTAAGGTAAATCCTCCGGATTTATTGGTGTAACAAGGGGTTTGCACTGCTTAGTTTTATTGTTTATTTTTATAACATTTTTTTTTTTTGGTTTATTCTATTATTTTCTTATTTTTTTGTGTTTTAAATAGGATAACGGAAGTTCTCCGAGAAAACCTACTCTCATATATATTGTTTACAATATATTAGTTTTAAATAGCTTTATATAATCATATAATAGTAGTGTGGGATATTTAATCTTGTGATTTTATTGATTGTTAATATTAGTTTAATGTTTTATTTAATTAGTCAAAAAAAATTAAAGTTTCCATTATTGTTTTTTTTAAGTCTAATGTATGTGTAATCATGCAAACAATGATTACAGTATTATAGATTTTATACAATATGGTTATTAGATTAAATTTATATTAATTAATATATGAGTTATATAATTTTAAATGTTTTATAATTAATTAAGGAAATTTTTGTTTATAAACTATTTTTATATGAATTGACAACATTAATAGATTTATGTATTAATAATTATTCGTTGAATACCTCCTTTACTAGATTTAATATTATTTGCTAGTTTAAATAATATCGGATATAGTAATTTTAATTTTTGTAAATTATTTTTTTGTAACGTGCATGTATGACAATAGGTAAAGCGTGTATTACTTTTAATATGATCCGAATACCTGTTGATTGAACGCCAATATGTCCATCAGTAGTTACCGATTGAGCTCGGCCACGATGTCGTCCAAACAAATGTTATTCGTTAATTTAATGCTATGTTTAGAGCTCGGTTTGTTTAATTGAATTGTAGCCAAGTTGTTGATTTGGGTGTTTTGAAGTTCTATTATCACTCGAGTTATTGTTGTGGCTTTCTTTACCAATTAGGTCTGGTCCCTCGACAAGCCTTGCAATTGCTTCGTCATCTTCCGGTATCGAGGCAAGTTTGTTTATTTCCGGTAGATTGTTGTCGACATCAATTATTTCATCGGCAAAACTAACTTTGCGTGCGCGCTTAGATATGGAACTGCCATTTTTGGCGAGCTGTCCATCTTCAGGTGTATTTAATTTATTAACACCCGGTGACCCTTTTAATTCATCTGCGGGTTCATCTTTCCTATCATACCATCTTTTTAATCTTAAGACTGGTATGTTATCTGAGTATGAAGGATTGTTGAGGTCAACAACTTTGTAAAGATCACTTGGTTTGTCGTAGATTTTAACGATTTTATATGGGCCAGAATATCTGTGAAGCATTTTCTGATTAACACCTATTTTTCGTAATTTTTTAAATACAGCGACTTTATCGTCTAAGTCGAATTGAAAATTTCGATGTTTAATATCGTAGTTGTATTTTTGTTGCATTTGAGCGTCTTTTAAGTTTTCTTTTAATAAATATCGTGCATCCTCCCATCTATCGGATATGTCTGTTTGGCTCGGATATGGTTCAAGTCTCATAGCGACATCAATTGGTAGTGTCGGTTCATATCCAAATAATGCGAAGAATGGCGAATATTGAGTACTAAGACTACGAGATGAGTTAAATGCAAATTCAATGAACGGTAAAACAAGTGGCCAGTTTCTTTGATTAGTGTTGCAATACATTGATATAGAATCTATCAAGCTTCTGTTTGTTCTTTCTACCAAACCCTGAGTATTTGGGTGGTATAAACTGCAACGACTGTGTTCTGCTTTGAAATATTTAAAGACGTCTTCCATTGCGGCAGATACAAATTGTTTTCCTTGATCTGTAAGGACACGACGAGGGCATCCGAACTTGCAAACAATTTGATGGATAAAGAAATTCACTATTTCTTGAGAGGTTGCATCGGGTAAGCTTCCTGTGATTACATAGCGTGTTGCGTAATCAACACATACTAGTAAATACTTCTTGCCATCAGCGGTCTTTGGAAGAGGTCCAACCAAATCCATGCCTATTAAATCCATTGGTTTTGTTATTAATATTGGTTGTAATAAACCTTTTGGTTTACCGACGTCTCGTTTACGGAATTGGCAGCACGTGCAACTTTGCAAGAACTTTCTTATACTGTTATCTCTTTTAGGCCAATAAAATCTGTCGCGTATTTTGGCTGAAGTCTTAAAGAATCCGAAATGTCCGCCGGTTAATCCACCATGTATTTCACTCATCACTTCTTGTCGTAAGATTTTTGGGAGGCAGACTAAATTTCTAGAAACTCCATTGTCATCAAATGAACGCTTATATAGTATACCATTTTCACTGTCTATTAGGTATTCTTTTGCTTTATCTGGTTTGTCGAATTTTAAATTTCTAGTAATATACTGGCACCATGGATCGCTTGTTTGTTCATTTTTCATATCTATTTCTTCTAAAGTAAACACGTTTACATAACCAATATTTTGTTGGGAATCAGCGGATATGTATAGTGAATCTGGATTTGTAAGGGATTGGCATACTGGCAATTTTAACTCTAAATTTAATTCATTTATAATTGCTATTGTTGTGTCTTTTATTTCTGTGTATGAATCTTCAATTGTACACTTGTTAATACAATTATTTATGCAAGTATGTGTTAGTTTACTTGTTTGATACACCGGAATTTCTTCTTCATCTCCAGTTTTTGTAGTTGTAGGATCTGTATCGGGATAACGACTTAAACAGTCAGCGTTTAAATGTAATTTACCCGATTTATATTCAATGGTGAAGTCGTATTCTTGTAAACGAAGTGCATATCTCGCTAGTCTTCCTGATACGTCCTTTATTTTCATTAGATAACACAAACTATGATGATCAGTTCTTATTATAAAATGTTCTCCAGCTAAAAAGTGTCGAAGTTTAATTACGGCTGTTACAACGGCTAGACACTCTCTATCACTACAACAATATTTACTTTGAGTTGCATTGAATGTTTTACTACCGTATATGAGAACTTTTTCTTTGTCATTTTGTACTTGGTGTAGAATCCATGACATGGCATAAGCTGACGCGTCAGTGTATAATATCAGTTTACCTTCAGGTATATAATGTGCTAGTATGGGTGATGAAATTAATCTTGACTTTAAATCTTGAAATGCCGCCTCACAATCTTCATTCCAAATAATTCTTTTTCCTGACACAATTGCATCCTTTTTCAATAGTAATGTGATTGGTTTGGCGATTTTTGCATACGATTCTATTAATGATCGATAATATCCTGTGAGTCCTAAAAAGGCTCTAACGTCTTTTTGTGTTGATGGCTGTGGAAAATTTTCAACTGTTTTTATTTTTTCAGGATCAGGAGAAAGTCCATCTGTCGTTATTATATAACCTAAAAATTTGGTTTCTTTTCCAATAATTGAACATTTACTTGGTTGAATTTTTAAATTGTATTCATCTAATCTTTTAAATACTTTTTCAAGGTGAAATAAATGTTCCTCAAACGTTTTCGAATAGACAATTATATCATCAAGGTAGACCATCACGAATATCCAAAGATAACCACTGAATACTGTTTGCATTAACCGTTGAAAACAACTTGGGGCATTGGTTAGGCCAAAAGAAAGACAATCGAACTCATATAATCCTTCACTACAGATAAATGCAGTTTTATGTCTATCAGGTGGATATAAAGGTATCTGCCAATAACCAGATATTAAGTCAATTGTTGTTACATAAGTACAACCTTGTAAATTGTGTATTAAGTCATCGATCAAAGGAAGTGGGTATCTATCTTTTACAGTAATTTCGTTTAATCCACGATAATCTATACACATGCGCATTTCTCCATTATGTTTTTTAACAAGAACAATTGGTGATGCATACTGGCTTGTTGATGGTCTTATTATGTTATGTTCAAGCATCTCTTCAATCTGGTTTTTTATAATTTCTTTTTCTTTAATTGATGTCCGATATGGAGGTTTGTTAATTGGTTTATCTGTTGTTAACACTATTTTATGTTCAACACCTTTAGCTATAGTTAAGTCGTATTTTGAATATGCAAATATGTGTTCATATCGGTCTATTAGATCTAAAATTTTGTTAATTTCTTCTTCAAGATTGGTTCCAATAATTGAATGGAAGTTGAACCTTTTAAAGTTTATTTCATCATTGTGGTAATTTGGTATCTGGTTATGTGTATATTCATAATGAACGTTGAGTACAGGTTTTCGAGTTCTATACTTTGGTATATTGTATAATAATTCAATCATAGAATTAAATTTGTAATTACTGTCTATCTCAAACGATGGATCAGTTGCAAGAATGCTTGCTATCTCTGAGTCACATATAGACACTTCTTGTTGTCTTATGGTGTTAGTTAATCCAATCCTACTATGAATTGATACATTGCCATTATCTTCATCAAAATGTATAGCCGAAATATTTTTTTTACAAAAATCAAGCCCAAGAATTATATCAATAGTCATATTTGGTATCACGAGAAAGTAATTTTGATATTCAGTATAAGTATAATCGTTATTGGTGTTGAATGATATTAGAGCTTCTTCGGTCACAGTGGCGCTAATATTATTCAACATTTTTAGTATGCATGGAGTAGTTAAAGGTATAGTGTTTAATTCTAGCGTTCGAATGATGGATTCATTTATTAAGGATTTTGCACTTCCTGTGTCGATGATGCATTTGAAAGGATGATGCATAATTGTGATTTCTAATAATATAAGATTGTTATCTTGTTTGTGCAGCGAGTTGTTGAAAACCGGGAGACTTGCTTCGCCATTCAAATCTCCCGTGGTTAGTTTCCCGATAATTGCGTATTGGGTTTGGGTCGGTCATATTTGCAATATTTAGCAAAATGACCAGTTCGTCCACATTTAAAGCATTGGACATTACCGTCAGTATCGCGTTTAATGTTATATTTGTTTTCCTTCATTCTTTCTTCAATATCTTTAGGTGTCGTTTCTTGAAATTCGTTTCCTGTGCGGGTTTGATTTTGATTTGAAAACTGTCGATTTTGATTTGGAAATTGGTTTTGATTTGAAAATTGTCGATTTCGATTTGTAAATGATTGGTTTTGATTTGAAAATTGTTGGTTTTGATTTGGAAATTGTCGATTTCGATTTGTAAATGATTGGTTTTGATTTGGAAATTGTTGGTTTTGATTTGGAAATTGTCGATTTCGATTTGTAAATGATTGGTTTTGATTTAAAAATTGTCGATTTTGATTTGTAAATTGTCGATTTTGATTTGTAAATTGTTGATTTTGATTCTGTGGGTAATAGCCTCTACCTCTAGTAGGTTGACTATAGTTTCGATTGATGTTTGGTTGACGCCGATCAGTCTTTAGGTTATACAGTTCGCGGTCTAAGTCTTTAATTTTGTTTTTTAACTTCTTCATTTCCGTATCTTCGCTGGGATCGTTAGGATCTTCATCAATATAATAATTCTTTCTCAAATATCTCCTTGATTTAAATAATTTGTCCCTCATTTCAATTGTTTGTGATAATTGTTCCAATTGAACAGCAATTGTCATTAATTCATCAATCGTAGTTATTGACCTATCATTTAGTGAATTGCTTTTTTTAATATCATCAGAAATATCACTTCGTAACCCTTCTTGAATTAACATTACAATTGTTTCTTCTGACATTGCTGGTTTAATTTTTGACAAAAGTTCTTCTTTTGCTATTATATAATCTTCCACAGATTCACCATCATGTTGACATCTGCTGAAACCTTCGGTGTTATGTACTGATCTATTAAGTTTTCGCCTTAATAAGACTTCCTTTGCAGACTTCCAATCGGTGATTTGATTCGTTCGTTTTAAGTTCATAAAATAATTCATATATTTGGTCCCTTCAAATGCTTGAAAAAGTTGTGAATATTTAACTTCATCTGACCATACATTGGCAACAGCAGTATTTTCATACATTTCAAACCATGTATCAACATCTTTCAAGTTATATTTTGGTATTGGTAATGGATTAATAAAGGAAGGTGTTACATAGTTTTGATGTGAAGATACAGATATAGGTGGGGCGCTTGGATTAACTGTGTCTTCGTAGACCGATGGTGGTGTTAAGTTATAAGGAGTCGTGTTTCGTTTAACCGTATATGGGACTGCTTTTTCATGAGTAGGGCTTTCAAGTGCAAAAGAAATTTTTGGATCGTGTAGTGCATTTGTAATTTCATCGTGCAATACACTTTCATCTTCTCTTAAAGCGTGAGATGCGGATAACGTGGAAAGGTTGTCGGGTGAAAAATCGTTTCTAATCATCTACAAATAAAAATTAAAGTTTATAATGCTGTGCTTTGTACGAGTGGGTGATTTTGTGGTAAATTAGTCTTTTTTAATATAGAGAGTGTAGCTAAATTACACGTTGCTTTCAATTTAAAAGACTCTGGATGTAAGGAATGTTGCCAATTTATGTTATTAAGCGGTATTTCAACAGTAAATGATTTGGTAAGTATGCGTTCACCATATAGGTCAGTGCCATACAAAAGTACTTCGTCTGCTAATTTAAGAGAGTTATTTTCGACAATCCATATTGCTCTTTGTGTTATTATCCTTAGGTCTGTGGTGTACTCGTCAATGTTCTTCAAAGGTAATCTAATAGCGGCAGTTTCGTAAATAATTTTTGTGAAACAATTTATACGATTCTCAATTTGAATTATTAGACTGAAGGGACAGTGAATTCCTGTTGTGTAACAATTGCCTTCATAGTTGGAAATTTCAATTTTGCGAAAGTAGGCGCATTTTATGTATAACATTAATAGTATTATAAAACCCAAAACTAATATCATGTTAGATATCGAAGCCGCTGGGTCAAAATAGTCGGCGGAGAAGTATGTTGATATGGCCTGTACTCTTCGGGTGTGTATGATTATTATAGGAGTTATATACCATCCAAGAAATCGAGATTGCACTACAACCCCAAATATGACGACAAGTGTTGTTAGAATTCTTAGAATATCACCAATCATAGAAATGTATGTCCAAAGTGTGAATTGAGTTTGAAAAAAATAAAATCGATCGTGAATTTTATGCACCATTCCAGCAAGTTCTGCTTGACTTTGGTATAATGAAGTTGTGATTTTTGTGAGTTTAGAATTGTCGAAATCTAACTCAAGAGTAATGTTTTTAAATACCGGTTTATTTGTAAATTTTAGTTTAGACTTGATCTCGTCAAATTTCATTTCATCTTGAGTATCTTTTATGTTGTCATGAATGTGGTCCAATAATGATGAGTGAAATGTAGTAACTGAGTGATTTGATACAGATTTTAATACTCCTTCGTTTGGCCCTTTTATGGTTTCGTTTAATCCAGTGAGAAACGCATCACAAAACGATTCTAATTGTATTAATGCTGCGTAATCGTTTATAAAAAATTGCTTCCCGTATTGTCCTTTACAGTTCCAGTAATATGATGGTACGAGGTTTGAGTGGACTATATATTGGTATTTTCCGACTAGTATTGGTCGATAATCTGATTTTGATTTTTGTTTAAATTTACAATTTAATATTATCTCTTGTTCATCCCAATTGTTAATGCTATTACTGCATTTCGAAGGTGTATTAAGAACATTAGGATGAAATGTAAAACAAATTTCTTTACTTCCTGTTGCTTTACAAATAACATCTTGTTTATTACCTTCTTTATATAAGATTTTGTTTTGCATTACCCATAAATTATTAGTAATTTCTATGGAGAGAAAATCAGTGTCGTTGGTTGCACTCGGAAAAATGTTACACGAATTTTCTTCACACGGAAATGCTTTTGGAGTTACAGTAACTATGTCATAGTGATTATTTGTGCGAATATTGCGTAATGGGATTTGATAATGGATCCAAAGAATGTCTCGGCTATTATCGAGTTGATAATTCACAAGGGGTAGTGTGTAATATAATTGATAATATTCATAATCTATTCCAAGTTCATAATTATGTTCAATCTTTTGTTTCACATCTTCTAATACTTTTTTAAGATTTCCCCATGATATCAGACTATGGCTAAGTACAGATCTTCTCAATTCCGAAAAGATTACGTCCCATAGATTAATCAGGTCCAACGTTATTGAACTTGCCTGTTGTAATCCTTGTACTTTTAATGCTTTGAACATAGTATTAAATGTAAGTATCCCGAGTAAATATTGATTGTTTTCCACTTTGGCTATATGACTACCGAGTACTTGTCCAAGGGTGTTTATATTGGCTTCTGTGCTTTTTCTTAATGATTCGATTTTTTGATCGAGAAGTTTGTTAGAGTCGGCAACGGTATTTGTTAATCCAATTAATTTATCTTTTAATACAATAGTATTCAGAGTGTTTTGTTCAACCTGGCCTGATAGTTTATTGAATTCTTCTTTTAATTTTTCTACATCCTTTCCACTGCCAAATAACCAACCTCCAACGGCCGCTCCTGCTACAAACGAGGCAATTATACTAACAGGTTCTTGACGTTTATTTCTTATAAGTTGTCGTTGTTTAAAATCTTCAATAGCGGTTCGAGTTAAGTCATTGGTGGTTTCCATTGCGGCTGCTATATAAGACTCTAATTCTGTACAAGATGTATTGAATATTTCTATTATGTCTGTGTTATATGTTTGTAGTAGGTCTGTGGTAACATTAATGTTTATTAATGATTGGAAATCGTCACAATCCATTTGGGAAGCACTTTCAATCAACGATTGTTTAAACGTGGGTAATTTGATCATAAAAGCGTGGTTCCAAACCTCATCAAATTCAAATAGAGATCCTGTTGGAGTGAATTGAAGCCCAGATTTGGCTCCTTCTATTACGGTTTTATTATTCAAACTTCGAAAACCAGGCTCAGGTATTTCTGTGCTTTCGTCAGTTTTGACCACTATATTTGGGCCAATTACATGTTTGTGGTATAGTGTTTTCTTCCTTTTAATAGTACTTCTCATTCCAGTTTTGTTTAGCTTTCTTGCGTATTCAGCAGCAATGCGTTGTCCCTGAATTACTTTTAAATCAAATGGAGGACCACTTAATCTAGTTGGCTTGCCAAAATTTGATAAAAAAGTTGTAAAAGGTGTAGCATTGACTGTTTCCATTGGGTCAGATATTTTTCGGATTATAAATCCTGCTGGTCTAGAGGTAACCCAGCTACCAATAATGTTAACGTTACCCCCTTCAGCTATTATTAATGAAGTGTTTGACCAAAGTGTCCCTTTATTAAACGCGTCAATATCATTTTCAGTTACCTCAAAAACATTGCTATCTACAAAATACATTACGTTAATTTCTCGAGGTACTCTATTTCCGGTTATATTCATCCCAGATGATAAGCTTGATAATAGATAATTTCCGATTTTTAGATTTAAATCTTGGATACATTGAATTTTTAATTTTAGTTCATCAGACATATTGTTTTTTTGAGTATCTCGAATAAAATAATTTCTTGAATCCCATTCTTTTGAATAATAATTGAAGTTATTGCTTCTAAAATATTTGTCATCGTTTAGAGCTAGTAAATCCGTTTCATTCAAAAAGTGTTTACAATAGTGATGAAAAGCAAGTATCCAATAAATGTATTGATTCCGATGTACCACAGGACCAGGATATGTAGTAATTAGATCCATTATATAATTATATTCGTGGGCAGCAATTTGTTCAGGTGTACCTCCAGGATTACCTGATCCGTTAGATTTTTTTGTGCGATTAAGTATGTTTAAAGTTTCGATAGTCTCAGTTAAACAAATTGGGCAGGTTTTGCAGTGAGTGTTGTTATTCTCTTGTGACTGAGATTCATTATCTAATATCATTAACGTATTGTTAAAACTTTTATCGTAAACGCGTTGATTTACGGTGATTTGGTCCCAAGCAATGATTAGTCTTACATTTTGAGGTATCAGGTTAACGAATCGTGATGAATAATTTTTTGTGCCTAAAAGCTCACCACTATTTTCAATTCGTGTTATAAGATAATATGGATAATAAGTTTTTGGAGTTATGGCCACGAGGTTTTCTGCTTGATTTAATAATGTTCCCGATAGAAAGTGATCAAAGTCGGTAGGGAGTAATTTAAAAGGTACCGCCTTTGGTAATACAATTACTTGAGTGTTATTTTTTTCTGATGTTAGTAAGTATAATCTTCTTCGGGCGTATTCTCTTAATTGAGCCTTACAAATCTTTTGCGTTACCGTTTCTTCTTGTGAGTTGTTAGTTAGACTTTTAAAAGCAATCGCAATGGCTAATGAATCTATTTCTTTTAAATATCTGTCGCCGGTTATCGCTGCCAAAATTAGTGTCTCGTTTGGGCAAAAATAATAAAAACTTAAAAGTTCGAAGGCAAACTCATTTCTAAAAATATTTCGCCCCTGTTTTGTTATGATGAGTTGTTTGTATAATTCGGCGAGTGTTTCAAATTTAAAAGGTGTTACGAGCTTATTTTTGAGGTGATGAATTTTAATATCATCACCAATGCCAATGTCGTCTTGTTGTACGTTTGATTGCAGTGAAACTGTTAAGGATTGGTTGGAAGATATGGTATTGTTGGCTGAAGTATCTAAATGTGCTGACGTACTTATTATTTGCGAAGTAACGGTTGTTGTAGATGTTCTGGGAGGTGGCGGACTATACGAGTTTGAGTTATTTATAAGTATTGTTGTATTGGTCATGCTATTGGAAGTAGTGGTCGCGTTAATTATTGGACTGTGTGTTGAAGTGGATGTTATCGTTGGGCTGTTGGTTGTAGTAGAGGATACTTTTGGGGTGGCTTTGTTTTGTTTTGCAGAGTTTTTACCATGTTTGTTAGAAGTTGATTGTATAGCAAAGGGTGGCCCAACTGGTTTACTAGGTTTAGGATAAATTGAAAATGGGCTTTCGTAAATTGTTACGTTTTTTGTTTGATTGGTCTCAGATGTGTCTCTAACCAGGAAATATGGTTCTCGTGTAACAGGTATTTCTACAACAATTGTTGATGTGTTGTTCAAAAGTGTTCCGTTGTTAAACATAAGTATTTCTTCTTGTGTTATGTTAAACGTAGAAACGTTTCCAATTACAAATACATTTGGAGGAATTTGTATACGTGTTAATATGCCTTTGTTTGGATGTAGATAGTCTTCAATGCCTAATTTACAGTCAATATCCAGGAGTGGGTCTTTGGGTTGTTGTATATTTGTGACAATACGTTTAAACTCATTTATGTGAGTACTTCCAAGGTATTTGTCGTTAGTAATATTTAGTAACGGCATCAAATAAAACGGACAGTAATAGTATAAACTTAATAGATTAAACGCAAAAGAGTTTTTGGTCTGTAATATTCCTGATGTGTATTCAATATAACTTTTCAAGGATTCTGTAGTAAAATTTCCTGGTGGATCAAGTGAAGTTGTCCAATGTAATATTGACACGATGGTCAATAGAAGAGTAAACATTGTCTGGAAAATTTACATAAAACATTTCTTTATAAGTAATTAAAATGTATGACGATCTGGCTTTTTTTCTTTTTTTTTATATTAAAATTATTTAAATTCATTTGAAAAGTATTAGGTAATTAAATTTGTGCATTGATAACTATTCGATCTCATAATCTGGTTCAAAATCATCATGGAAATACGTATAAATGTTTGTTTTCGTATTATCTTGATATTTTAATTCCCAAAAGTCTGTAGGTATTTTATAGTATAATTCTAGAGTTGTTTTTGAATCAATTATAGGACAATGCATGGAATGTTGTATTTCCCTATGTAATATATACTTTGCAAGCCACTTTAAGTTAATGGGTTCCTTAGCTTTAGTTTTAGCGGGATATTTGACAAAATATTCTTGAGTATCACGAACGTTTGGGTAGTTATTTAGTTCCAATAACGAGAGATCACTTTTAGCATTAGTAACTATTAGTATGACATTAGTATCGTGAATTAATTTTTGTAATCTATTTAAGGCTTCCTTGCGATTGACTAGTTTGTCAGGGCATTGTATTATTTCTTCTGTTGTTAATCCAGTAAGTTGTTGGACACTAAATTGGTTTTCTGGTTTCCAAAAACTATGGTAAATCAGATTGTCATTTGGTTGGTTACCGTTAACTCGCCGGTTTTTTGTAAATTTGTCAATCCTTGAAACAGCAGCCACTCGTATTGCTTTTTTTTCAAAATAATTATTACCCTTTGAATTAATTGAATATTCATCACAACATTCGATGTCCATTGCTACAACATGTAACGGGGTTAATTTAGTCCATAACTCACTAATAAATTCTTTGTGATGAGAAATTCGGCTGGTTGTATCGGGTAATATTGATGGTTGGATATGCGTTGGTTTTATTTTTTGTAAATGTTCCCCAGATATTGTAGGAATTGTCTTATTAAATGTTAACGCATACAATTTAATCAAAATTATTGATCCGATTTGTTTCTCGATTTGTAATTCATATCTATTAATCTCATTTATATAATAATCTTCAAGAGTTTGTATCCAGAATTGATGTATTGAAAATATAACTCCTTTTGCTTCATTAAACGTATGGATGTGTAGTCCCCCGTGAGAATTTTTATTAATTGTTTTTGTGATCTCTTTTAATAGTTTTTGGTTTTGTTTAAATTTTAATTTAAGTGTAGTATATTTAGTGTAATGTGCTTCAATTGAGGTGACTATTTGATTAATATTTGCTTTCAACGATGAGTCTTTGGAGGCCAACATTATGCTTAATGTACAGAAAAATCATATGTGATGTGAGTTAAATATTTAAAAAGTATTGATTGCCCATAAGTATCAAATGCGTCTGATACTTAAGTTCAATCATAGAAAAAAAACAATTATTTTAATTAAGTTTTACTGTAAGTTCACATGTTAAATTGGGTGTTTTCTCATCTGAGAGATGGACATCACCGTAATCCATTGCACCGGTATATTTAAAAAATATATTTTTATTTGTGTGATTCATGGCGTAATTCTCAATTTCGTTAAACACATCGTTTGTTATGCATTCGCAACATTCAATTGTAAGACTGGTGATTGTGTTGCTAATGTCGAGTAAGATTTTTATTTTGTTTGTTGTTATCGTTTGGCATTTAATAAAATGAATGGAGGTAACCAAACTTTTGGCAATCTCTTCCATTGTTTTGTTATCAATATTTTCTACATTCTCTAATGTAAGTGTTGTTAATTTGCGTAATGCTAAAAAGATTTTACTCCAGGTAGGGTTATTAATTTGTAGTTTGGCTTCACAACGCAATTCTAAAACGCAAAGGTTAACCATGGTGGATACGCAGTCGATTATATTTGTTTCAATGAGGGTGTGAACTTCTTCATTTGTAGTTCTCTCTGTGAGTGACAATAATTTAAGGTCCATCTGACAGAGAGGTTTTAAAGAGAAAAGTCCATTGCTTTCAAAGTTTAATGTCAATTCTTTTAGATTAGTATTCGCTAAGATATAATCTAATGTTAAATTGATATCGTTTATGTTTGGCAAATACAAGTTTAGTGATTTCAAATTTACAATGTCCATTATATAATACAGACATTCGTTTGCGTTGTTAAAATTTTGATTGCCGATAGCTAGGTTTTTAATATTGTTTAAATTTTGTTCAAATAGATTGCCCTCAATAATTGAAGTGTTTCTTAAAGCTGTAAATTTTTCCAAGTTAGGAAAACATTTACGTATGACTTTTAGAGTGTTATTATCGATCTCGCTATCAGTGATTTCAAATGAGGTAATTTTTGGATTACATAGAGCTAAATGTAAAATACCTATTGCAGTGATCGCGTAACAATTTGTAATTTTTATGCTGTTTATATTTTTCATTTTTGTTGTAATTATTTCAAAGGCTTCATTACACAATTTATAATCATGTAATACCAACTTTTGTGCTGCAGGATGGAAATAAAGTTTTTGCTTAATTTCTTTTATATTCGTGTCATCAAACTGTCCGTTTCCCCATAATGTTACGGTATGTTGGTTTTCCAAATATTGTTTTATGGCTTTATAAAATTGTTTGTTTATCAACCTAATTGGTAATATCATCTCCCATATACCTCGTGTTTCACAGTACTGTATAATTTCCGCAAGTATTCTGGTTGATAATTTTGTCATATTATAAAGTGAGGTTTGATTGATAAAATCAGCGTTGTAAGTTACAGGACACTGTTCGTTAGTCCTCACGCTTGCTTTGGTCACATTTTGTAAGTCAGCACCACAGTTATTAGAATGGAAAAGATTTTGCTGAATAATTTGTTGTGCCGGCGTTAAATTGTTGTAAGTATTTTCGGGCAATAATCTTAACATTTGATTATTGCTTGAGTGACAACAGTAACACATGTTTTGTCTTTCTTCTGCAGTTGCATTAAACAATACTTCAAACGCTAGTGAACAGTGCGGACATTCGAATTCATTTTGCCGCTCTAGTCGTTGAGTCATGATTAAACCGTATTTATTTCCAGCGTAGATAATGGGAATATTTGAAGTTGTTCTCATTAATACTATAGTAGTTGGTTGAATGGGAAATCTTATATAATGGGTTACTGTCGGCGGGTACTCTGAAGTTAACAGACATATTGCATTTTCCCATTGAAATATAGCAAACATGTCACTCGTTGCGGTGATGTTTCGCGAGGGTCCGTTATTTAATTCCATTGTAATTTTAGTCATGGTGCCGTCTTTTTGGGTTGTAAAGCTGGTAAGTATGCTATCAGATTTATTGACACCATTGGTTAAAACACATATGGAATTGTTATTAACAGCCACCCGGTTCATAAGATTATCTGAGTATGGTAAGCAGGTTTTGAACATCATGGTCTGTTTCCACTCTTCGTTTCTATAAGTAAACCGAATTATTCCCATCATAATACCGCTAGTTACATTAAAGTACAGATTATTAAGTTTTTCCCTTGGTTGATTTTCAATTTCCAAATAATTTACGCTATCGATTTCTTCGTGGAAATAACAGAAATTTCCGACTCTAGGAATGTCATCAGAGCATAGCGTTATGTCGTAAATTTGACATTCACAGTTAACAACATAGAAGCCAAGCGGTGTTTTGAACATTCCTAGTAGTGTATACGGACCAAAATGTAATTTTTCTGTAGTATAAGTTGTTAAATCAATTCTAGCTACTACATCTCTTGCGAGTACATAAAGGAACCTATTTTGGTCTTCAGGGAAATTTATTGTATTATTAATTATTGGTGTTTCTTCTTTAAATACGTTTACTTCGATAGAAACGATTCGTGCAAACAGCTCAGTTTTGTTTATAATTTTGTAATTAAGTAGATTTATTATGGCTAACGTTCCATTAGCATGGCCAACAATAATTTTGCCTGATATTATTTTGATTACAGTCACTTTTGCCTTTGAAGTGGTTGGAAGAATAAGTGGGCTATAAAGTTCTTGAATCCTATTTAATCTGGGTGACTGTCGAAATCGGTGTCGAGTAGATATCGGTCCAGTAGGAATATTATGAAACCATGTCTCGTCAGGTTGGCAAGGATCATTGTCACTTAATGATTCTTCTAAGCTGGATGAATTAGGTGAAAACGATGGATTATAATGTTCTGGTGGTATTTGTTGAGACATAATTGTTTCACTACTTAGTGACCAATTAATCCCGGAAAATACACAAGATCATCTATTGTGTCTTGAAATGTGTTGAGCATTTCATTATAAGGTTTATCAGTATCAATTTTTAGGATTGTTATATCTGTTAATGTGCTTAACCAAATTCGATATAAATTATCCAAAGCGATTAAGTAGTCTTGAGTGATCGCTTGCTCTTCAGGACGACCTCTTTGTTTAATTCGTTCCAATAATATTGATGAAGGTGTCTCGAAGTATATTATTAACCCAGTTTCGTCACAAATAGTTGATATTAAAGTTTCGTACAATAATTTCAATATTTCATATTCGTATGATCTTAAGTTGTGTCTTGAATACAGTAACTTTATAAACACATTAAAACAACTATGTATTGATCTCTCAAAGACGTGCAGTTCACTGGTTCGTAAGTCAACGTTATGACGATTCATAAACGTAAGCAATGCATAACTTTCAAAATGAAATGAATATTTATTTGAATTGCTGTAAAATTTTTCAAATAAATTTGTTCCACAGATATTTTGCCACAAATTTAACGGCTCCGTATGTATGATGAATTTACGTTCTTTTAAATCATTGTATGTTTCTAGTGATCTTAGAAAAGTTGTTTTGCCACTGGCAACATTCCCTTCCAATATTATACGTTTTCTCATGCCTTTATGGCAATTTAATAGGGAAATACAAATTCTAATATGATTGTGTAAATTACGCGCATACTCAATTCAAGTGTCTGGGCAGCAACAGAATTGAATTGAAATGCAATCGTTATTCAAAATTAAGATTGTGATTGTGAAATTAAGTATTGATTATTGAATAAAGGCAAATATTAGTAGACTCTCATGTGATTTTCATTAAAAGCTTTATATTGATTAATTTTGTCTTGTACATGTAGGCGTGTTAAGTAATAATATAGTTTGAAGTAAATTACATCTAATATCATTATCGGGGGTCTCTGTTACACTGCATTGTGCTGACTTGTTTCTTGTAATTTTAATTATTTTTATTTTATTCTCATTGTGAGAGAAACTTTTCATAGTTGGCACTCGCCTTGAAACATCACAATTAGCATTAATCAAATAATCAGTGGCATTAGTTTTAGCAACATCATATTTGTTTGTCTTTTGCAATGGTGAATATCTGTTTTGTTTACTTATAATGTTTTGTTCATGTTTATGATTTGAATTTATAAATTTTAATTGATCATTATTTTGAAGTTCTAATAAGGTGATAGCTATATCGAGTTCAATTTGGGAATGAGTTGATATTTTTCTTTGTGATTAATATTTGTGTTAACTGAGTGTAGATTATTGATATTGTAATTACTCATTAACAATTCTAAGATTGTTGGGACATAAACCTCCTTTCCATATGGGTGGCAATTTATCAGTAATTAAAGTTATATCATAATTACTAAACCGTGCTCTGTCTACCCAGTCGTATACAAATTCACTATGAATATGTGGACAATATTTTAACGCAAAACTAGTTATCTTAATATTATGTCGGGCAAAAGTTTTTACTCCGTTAATGGTAATTTGTTTAGCACAAAATAAATGTAGTTTTCTTAAGGTAGGGATTGTTGCTAGTATTTCAAGTGATTTATCTGTTAAATGCTTGCCGTATAGTATACGAATTGTCTCTATGTTTGGACAGTATTCCTTCAGCGCCGTAATACCCAGATCAGTAATGAAGTTTGCATCTGTTTGAAAAGTACCGAGATCTAAATTTTTTAATTTACTCAAATTCATTCCGGCTTTAATTAATGTTGTATCGTTTATGGAACTTATTGTTCCAAGATCATTGTTTTCAATTAGTGTAATACATTCAAGATTTTGCAATTTTTCAATAGGTGTTGATGAGGGAATTAATTCAGAATTATATCGTAAATTAAGTTTTGTAAGTTTTGTCATGTATCGTGAAATTTGGGACCAATCAATTTGACTAAGCCTTGAGGTAATTATAGCCATTCCTGCTGTGTCGCGACCTATACCACTTATAAGTGATTTAAAAGCGATATTTGGGTTTTCAAGATGTGTGGTTGAAAAACTAAGGTTTTCCATGGGAGAATTAAAATATTTGAAAGATTCATATGTAACATAAATTGATGGAGAATTGACATTTAGTACTTTCAATTTTAAGCAAAATTCGACAATTAATCTCAATTCAAATTCATCTATAAGACAATCAGAAACATTAAGATTTTGAAGTGAATGGAGACATAATGTAAGCAATGCAAAGCCCCGATGGCCCAAATTTCTACAGCCACTTATATTAAGGTCTGTCAAGTGATCTTGCGAAGAAACAATTACACTGGCTAATCTCCAATCTATCTGCCAACCTCGTAATCCTAATTTAGCAAGTTTTTGGAAACATTTGAGATGTTTATCTAGTACTTCATAATCAATTGGACTTATGATATTATTTTCATTATTTGTAACAGCATCATAATTAAGTATCGTCATTGTATTAAAGAAGTCACTCACATAAGGACCCCAATATGAATGTTCTTTAAGATTAATCAAAAATTCTATACCATAACTTTGAAGAAATTTAGTGATGGCGGATACAATAGTCGTCTTGTGACTGTCGATTAAAACACACTTGTCTTTTATTTCAATAAACTTGAAACCTGAGGGGCGTACTGGTTGCATGGTAAGGATTTATTAGCGTAGGGTGTGTTGGCTGTTTGTAAAAGTGAAATTTGTATTTAGTATTAACTTGATTTATATAAATTTATATATTTTTATTTCTAATAGTAAGATTGTTTGGTAATGGCTGTTGCTCATATTTAAAACTCATATTTGATATATAAATTACAATTGATTGAGTTGGTCGGCGTAAAGCCCAGACAGCCCAAATATTAATAGCATTAATTGTAATTTTAGGACATGAGCTTAGTGTCATAAATAAAATGCTTTTTGAACGGTTTGATAGTAAGGTCAAGCCGAGGTCCGTTATTTCTGGTATATCAATTAAAACAAGAGCTCCCACAGTATGGCTTAAACTTATAAGTCCTAGACTACAATCAGTGATACCGTGGATATTTTGCAATAATAATCTGTTTAATCTTGGGGTTTGGCATAAAATTAACCCAATTCCTTTGTCGTCTATGTCACATACTCTTTCAGTTACTCCATAGAGAAGTATGGTTAAAATTCC
Organism: Medioppia subpectinata; assembly: GCA_905368565.1. Lineage (NCBI taxonomy): Eukaryota > Metazoa > Arthropoda > Arachnida > Sarcoptiformes > Oppiidae > Medioppia > Medioppia subpectinata. The sequence continues at coordinate 26,171 of CAJPIZ010000094.1, forward strand.
GTTATTTTTGTCAAAAATGTTTCGTAGTGACTCATTGGTAATGAGTGGCTCACTACGTTCAAATGCAATTGGCATTATTGCCAATTCTTTTAAAGATGTCAGATGCTTTAATGAACACAATTTCGCATTGACTGGGGAACAGAAAGAAATTGAAAGTTCTTCCAATAAATTCATAGTTGGAGTGAAATACTTCCATTCATTGTCATTAAAACAATCCATATTTAACCATAATTTTGTCATGTGTCTTCCAAAACCATAGGAAATAGCATTTAAAGCAATTGTAACAGGATTGAAATATAAATCCAATGTTACATCTTTGAGTTCAGGACCAATACATTTCAAAAAGTCTCCCGTTATATCGAGGCCAGCCCTTATGATTATTAATTTTTCAAGTTTAATCATTTGCCCAATTATGGTTCGCAGCGAATTCTCATATATGTCTACATCGATTAGCTTTAGCGTTGTTATATTTATAGGCAAATTAGCTAATCGATTGCCAAATACTTCATTTAAATTTGAACACTTTTTAAATTCAAGGATTTTAAGATTTTGAAAATTATTCCTAATTATATTGATTATACTTTCATGTATGATAACATTATAGAAAATTAATTCCTGGACATTGGCGTAAAATGGAGCAATTGAATTGAAATTTAACAAATTTATTGGTTCCATTTCACTTAGGTTATGGTTTCCATAACAGAGTTTAGTTTTACCAAGAAAGTAGTTTTCAATTAAATTTTTCCACATTTTATTGATACATCTTAAACTCAGCAAATGGTCTGCATTTGAGTCATATAAAATTGGGAACATTATATCTAGTAATTTGTCACTGTTTATAATTTGTGATGTTAACTCCATTTTATGTTAACTTTAATGATTTTATTGTAAATTATAATTATTTAAACACTCACGTTAAATGTTTTTCATTCGAGATAATTTTAGGTAAAATCGAATAATTATTATTAACACTGGGTTTTTTCTACGTTTTTTATTAGTTTGATTTGATTTTGTATGGCCGCTATCCCAATCAATGTCTGCAAATAGATAATACCGAGTTTTAGACTGTTAAATACAAACACAATTTAATGTGTAAAATCATGATTTTATTGATTATTGATATTGTTTTAATGCCACCAACTACTTTGTTATAATGACATTTAGTAAAATCAATTCGTTTATATAATTTTATTTGAATAATATCGTGATATGAGAACAAGATAATAATATTGTGCTTTGAGTTTATAAAGGTTTGAAATTAAATAATTAACGATTTAAAATTATCATTAATGCAAATATCGTGATTAATATATTAGTAATGACAGTATTTAGTTAATTTGGTATTTTAATCGATTTTGAATCTTAAGCAAATGAAAACTGTTTTATAAAAGATTGCAATATTGTTTGAGAATTATAATAACTACACATGAATAATCAACATTTAGTAAATATATTTAAACAATTATAATAGAATAGTTAATGTGTTTAACTGTTAGTGTAATTAACAAGATTATTCATAAATAGTATGTAAAACAAATTATCATGGGTAATTATCAGGTGAATTAAAAATTTTCAGATTTCTTGGACACTGTCTGGAGTAATAGACGCGTGTGCTGCTTGAGGTTCCGGCTTTATTTATTAAGTTGTTATACGATACTCTATTATTAAACTTGAAATTATTTATACTGACATTGATTTGGTGGTGACAGGCGTATGCTTTTTCAACCCATGATTCTAATACCACTGGCGTTAATCCTGGGATTTGTCTTAATTGAAACCAATTAATAGTTAGTGATTTTCGGGCAAAATGTATTATTGCATTGTCACTTATGCCAATGGCTTTAAATAAGATTAAGGTTTTTAAAGAGACATTACACGCCAATGCTTTTAGGCAATCGTCTGTCATGAAGTGATTACGAGTAATTGCAAAGTGAGTTAACTTTTTGCAGTGGTCTCCAATGGCTTTATAGGAATCAATATTGAGTTTAATATTGCGACAATACAATCCGCTTAATGTAACCATAGTTAATTGTTTGCATTTTGTAAAAATAGGCATCATGCTGGAGTCATCGATTATTACTTGAAATCGGTATTTTGATTTAACAGTTAATCTTAACACTTGAAGTGTTTGTATATTAGATAGTGGTTTTATGTCGACTTCATTTGAATCGGTAATTTGTAAATCAAGTGTGTTTAGATTTGTCATTAACTGTATGAATGACCAATCCAACTCAATTTCTATCAACTCTAAGGTTAGTTGAGGTATAATTTTACCATGGTCATGGACAAGACAATTTGCCCAGCGTTGTATATTTTCCTTGCTAGCAATTTTAACGTGATCCAACGAATGTGATTTATTTATCGCGGTGAGAACGTTTCCACTTATATTTTCTCCTGCGTTTCGTATATCAAGTGTTTTAAGTTGTTTCAGCTCAGTAATAATTTTTAATAGCATGTCTTCACACAAATCAGATTTAGCCAACTTTATGTGTTTAAGTTCTGGAAATTTAGACACCAGATGATTGATGAATCCCATTGTTAACTCTCGTGTATTTGATAAATCGAGATCGATTAATTTCGGAAAGTAATTTGCAATAAGAATAATTGTACTTGCTGGTAGAGAATGATTTTTAAAATTTATTGTAGTAACGCGACTTTGTGGTTCTTCTAGTGTAGAATATAGTTCCGCAATTTTAGACAAGCCGTATGTATCAAGTGCTTGCCGCTCATGCCCTGGAATATACCATCCTATATGTGTAAATTGTTTTTCTCTTATTAACATATAGTCAATAAGATTTTGCCAACGTTTGCATACACTTCGAAGTATCGTAATATCAAATGCATTAATACATAATATTGATTGGAATATGATAAACATTATGTCGTTATTTAGTTGATGTATAGATGTTGTTGGTATATCACCAGGTTGTATTTGGATATTTGATGTAAGAGGCGATCCATCATTAGTCATTGAATCGCTTGACACATCGTCATATATTAATGGGACTAGTTTATTGTCAATATTTTCTTCGTCCGATTCATCTGAACTTATAACAATTAATTCGGGTGGTGAGTTGGTTACAGTTATTTTTACACAACTTTTTTCGATCTTAACTCGCTTCATCTTAAATGTATGTTTATTATTATTTAAATTGGTCACAGTTTTTTTTTGTTAATTTATTTTTATTATTAAATTATTATTATTTATTCACTGTTCATTTTTGGTTAGATAGTTTAATAACGTCTTTCCACGCTATTTAATTAAGTTAATCATTGGTGAATTACAGTTATTTAATTAGTTATTTTGTAATTTTTTTTTAAAACTTTTAGTAAAACATTTAATGATTTGTTTGTATTTGTATTATTATCAACTATACAGGCTGAAAGATACAACACTAATGGCATTACTGTGTATACATACTATCTAATATTGTGCCCATTGAGAGGCGTGATTATAGGTTGGGTGCGGTTTGTGAGTCAAATGTTTGTCATTATTGGTATTCTGTGCGCATTCAGTCATTACCCATCAATACTACCTATATAATAGCATTAATCTTTGTAATGAATATCGTTTATGGTTACTCTTGTTAAAAGATATAATGATAATTACTGTCATTATTTATTTGATCAAACAAAGTGAGTTATTTAATATGCTGACTAAACCCAAGCCATGCATAGTTTGAAAATCGACTTATATAATTTTCAATTAATACTTTCAATTACGTGCAAATTATATACTAAAAATTTTACAACTTTGCTTTTGATTAATCAATTAATTAAAGTTTTTAGATTTTGTGTATTAAATATATTTATTAATTTTATTTTCACCAATTGTTTACTGACTACACATTAATTATCATCATAGATAATAATTACGGATTTAAAGTCTATCGATAGATTTAAAAAATTTTTTTTTTGTTTTTTTAATTATTTAATTGAGTCTAAAATTTTAGTTCTATTTACATAAAACTATCTTAATATTTTTACCAAATGTGCGGTAAACTGGTAATATACGGTTTAAAAATATTGAATAAAAATCATAATTCTTTTGGTATATTGGTACAATAGTTGTGAAACAACTATATATTTATTATGTTATAAAATCACTTATTTTCCAGGATAATTTAACTTTGATAACTAGTCTTTATTACGTTTTATTCGTACAATGAAACTATTTTAAATTCACAATGTTTTATAATGTGCATTATCTAAAATATAACAATAGTATAATAGTTTAATTGTGAATCAATCTAATTTATTTATAATTTTATACTATTTAAGTCAATTTATATAGGATTTATTCTAAGTTATTATAATTATAGAACAGTTTTGATATTTATTTAATTAAATTCTAGTAACATTAGGCTATTTTTACAAATATTGGTTAAATAGTTGGTTAATAGTTATTATAGTTAAAATAAAAGTTGGCTAAGATGACCCTAATGGCATTGTCGGTGGGCATATCAACTCTTAGGTTAATGCTATTAATTTCTAAAATAAATACTATAATTAAAGTACGATGCTTTGGTTATTATAACTTTGTTTTCTCTTTCACACACAGTTATTGTACAGCAAAATAACACTATGTCGACACTGAACTCGTTTGACAAGTATAGCATAGCGTTAGTGGCGTCCCATCACTGCTCTCAATACCTCATCCCATATGAAATGTGTACTCCATTTGCTGTCCCTTACGATACACTTCTCATCACAAGTATTGGCAATGCATTCAATTAGTGATCGCTTGCAATGAGTGAACAAAACAATTGATATATTAATAAATATGTAATATTGACGCCACTTATAGATAATATGCAATGCTTTGAACGCATCGAGGGATACGACTATTGCAAACATTTGGTATTTGTTAAGCCTTAACAGTTAAGGCATTCATTTTGAAAACATTTTTCGCATATTTAATATCCATTGAATTTATTTATTGTATTTAAAATTCACAACAATTTTGTCAAATAGTTGTAAAAATAGGTGTTAATAATTAATATTGCTTATTAAATTAGATCATATGTCTCGTTATTAGACACACGTATTCTTACACCAATAATTTATCATGATTTCAAGATTAATTCATAGATACCCTACAAAATTAATTGTAATATTTATAAATATAATAATGAATTTATAAATTGCTTCATTTTAATATTTATATAATAATATCTATAATTTTATAAACACAGCTATAAACTGTAAATTATTTGATTTAGTTGGTCATCTGTTTTGTATCTATAATTGTAATAATTTTAATAATAATTCAGTAATATTTAATTAAACAATCAACTAGTATAAGCTTAACTTGGGTTTTTGTTTTATATCATGATTATAATAAAATTGTTTTGTATTTATAATAATTTACTTATAATTTGTAAAACTAAGGCAACAATTAATTGAAGTCATTGGTAGTGTCTTCAATTATTATTAATTAGTTAATTAAGCAATAATGGTAAACATATTGGTAAGTTTAGTAATTTGCTCTCTATTAATAAATAGTAGAATAATTTAATTGAGTTGTGTTTAACATTTGTGGTTCTAATAAATTTAAATGGCATATTGTTACTATATGATGAGGTTTTAAATACTCAATAATTATTGTGACCATGTTAGTAATTTGTTTATACGTCTCATCTATTAATATATTGATTATTTTTTTATGCATGATTAAACAGATTTACATAGAGTTTTAAGATGCCAAAATTAATTTATTCATTATATATTATTTATTTAAATATTAATTATAATGATCAGGAACATTTTGTTTTAGCACTTTATAGTTGAAAAACAATACTATCATTTAAAATGTTAAGTGAATTGAATTGTATCGAATATTTGCGTTGAATAGTGTGTCAATTAAAAAGACAATTTATTTTTCTATTGTCTATACGTTATTGAATACAGAATATTCTGTATGTCTTTACACATACTTCTAATGTTCAGACAAACGGGGCTTTAATAATGAATGCAATTGTTTTTCTATTGAAATTAATGTACTAGTCATTTGCTCGTATAGAGTGGACAGTTGCGTTTCTTTGTTTATAATTATGTATTGTTTTTGACGGGTCTGCGAATGTGTTTTGGGCACCGGTTTTAATGATAGTCATGCGATTTAAAATGCGATAGCATGTAAATATGAATGCTTTTATAGCTATTTATAATATTAATATTCATATATTTTAAAAATCTAATACACAGTTTAAACAAGGTGTTAATTACCACACACAGTAAAACACTGAATATTTGTGAATAGTGTAGAAAAAATAATATAATTAAAATGTGAGCTAATTGGTTTTTGTTGTTGTTGTTTATACTTTATATAAAATTATCATAATCTGTTAAGCATCGTGCTAGAATATTTCAGCATACAATCTGTAAAAATAATATGATTTACAAATAGTGTACACAAAAATTATGTTTTTATAATGTATTAACAATAATGGAATTGTTTTCTTGTAGCACATGGTAATAGTAAAAAGATAGATTATATAATTTTAATCATAAGTTACAAGTGATTTAATTATAATATGAAATAATAATTCGAGTCTGTAATTTGAGTGAAGAATTTATATTTTTGTCATTTTCAAAAATGTAAGTTTGAAATATTATAACTTGTTTTGGTTTATAATTTAATTCAATTCACATGAATCATATCAATTGGTTTCATGTGGGTAATGCTGTGTTCGCACGACCCAGGGTTATTTCTATTAGGTTTTTAGTCAGGTTGCATGGTCAGTTAGAATGCACACAAAAACTATAAGGTACTGTATTATTATTATCATGTTTTAAATAGTTATTAGAGTTCTAAACAATTTATTTCCACATTCCCATAGGTTTTATGAAAAGAAAATTATTTTTTTTGTGTGTTTTTATAAGTTTTTAATAGTTTTAAATAGTTTTTACTTTCAATATGAACGTAATATTATCGCATGTTTTTATATGGTTTTTTGTGGATTTTGTGTGATTTTGTTTTATTTTTATTTTTAGAAACACTATTTAAAAATATTACTAGTATATAATTACATTGCGTGAATTGGGTTTTAAATGCCAAAAAGCCATTTGATTACACGTAGGTAGAAAATAAACGCACATGTGTCAATTAGATATAGTAAAAAAAATGTAGCATAATGCTTTTTCTATGTCTAACATTTAATTAATACTTTATAATGTCGTTATAAGTTGCGATAATTATTAATTAAGCAAGTTATTCTTAATAATTATAGCTTATAGGTTTTTGTTTTTAAATGGCATTATTATAAACATTTATATAATTATGTGTATTTTTGTCGCTTTCAATAATTAATGCCGACATTTTTCTGTTGTAATGTTTAGTTAAAACATTGATATTTTTATATTTTTAGTTATAACTATATTAACACATTAAACGCCATCCCTTTCCCCAATAATAAGCTCAACAAACTCTCTATACTATAATATAAGTTACTTCTTTATGTTGTATCCGCTGAATAGTGTATACACTCGACATTTAATTTAATAATTTATATAAATTAATTGGCAGTACATGTTTACTCTATGGGCGTATATGTGTTAATATAAGGTTACACGAATTACTGTATTATGTACGAATCTAATAATGTACTACACTTGCACATTTTAATTTAAATGTGCACTAGATTTTGTACAATTAACCTGTGGTTGACTGTATTTTGTAACTTTACTGAATTGGTTTTGTTTGTATGACTTTGTGGTTAATAATAAAATAATTAAAATAAAATTATAAATAAATTAAACTTTTAAAAACAAATTTGCTTTCAATTAAACATTTCGTTTTATTAATCATTTTTCTCACAAATTTTAATTAATTGTTTTTAATAATCAATGAATAATAAGAAATAATTTTTAAAATAAAACAATNATAAATAAATTAAACTTTTAAAAACAAATTTGCTTTCAATTAAACATTTCGTTTTATTAATCATTTTTCTCACAAATTTTAATTAATTGTTTTTAATAATCAATGAATAATAAGAAATAATTTTTAAAATAAAACAATAATTAAATAAAAACAACAAAATTAAAGTCGAAATTAATTTTAATCAAATTTTTTTTTTAAAAAAATGTATTTTAAATGGTTTTTCACTAGTATTTATCATGTATTTAAAAATATAATTAATTATAATTAGAAAAAATATCACTTTTAATCATGGTTTAATTTTTGCTTCATTATGGGGAGAGAACGAGATTAGTTATACTCAAATGTAATGCATTTTTTGTTCATTATAACGGGATTTTGTTGTATAATTTTTTTTTTTTAAATCATCATTAAACACAGTTAGTGTACAACTAAAACACAATCGCACCTAAAGAATGTGTGTAAAAAAGTAATTATAATTTGTTTTAAATATATATATTTTTATAATGAATTGGATTTTTGTCGATATAAGTCTCAATCAAACTCTAATAATGATTGTTATAATTAAAAGTGTGTTTTAGTTAAATATATGGTTGTTATTCACTATATATGCGGTTATACTTTCACTCCCGACGAGTTTTAATTGTTTGTAATGTATTTATAATTAATAGTAATTTTAACTATCGTTTACTCTAATAAAAATATTTACAACAATTTGATTAACACTTTCATTGATTTTGTTTGTAATTATTAATAATATTTGACGATTTGTTTCGCAATTAATTAATTAATTAAATAAACAATTTTTTTCCTATAATTTTTTTTCTATTATTTTTCAATTAAAGAACACAAATAATTATAAACTATAACTAAAATTAATTAATTAATTAAAACGGCTTTCATTTTATGCAATGAATGAATTGGCAATGTATTCATAGACACTGTCTTTGGTATTGAATTTAATTGTAATAATAATAATAGTTATAGTAATTATAAAAACACAAATATAAAACATAAGTTCTAATAATTATAACATAATTAATTATTTTTGCATTAAATCCGAAATTAAATAGAAGTTTGACGTCAAAAATGATGAGAAAAATGTATTGTTTGAAATGTTTTGAGATAATAATCAATGTTTGGATTTATCGGGTATTAATAATACCGTATTATAAATCAAATAAATTATCATTAATATTAAAGTAGTTAATGTAAACTGTATTATAAACAAATATTTAGACCACTAAACATCATTTTATTCATTAACTGTCGTTAATTTGGTTGTTATACATGTAACATAATATTAGTATAAATGATATCATTAAATAGTTTATTATAGTTGTTGTGCACCATAATGGTTTATGTCATGCTATGAGTAGCAAATTGTCATTAACATCAATATCACCCAAAAACTAATATGGTGATTGACTGATTGTTTTGTGAATGCATTGACAATAAGTCTCATTTGTCATGAATTTTGGTGCAAATACTACAGTAGTAGACTTTTTAGAGGTATTTACAATGCATTGTATATAATATGATCATCTCATGCATCACTGGTCTCCCCATTACTCTCAATGAGAATCCCCGGCAAAAAAGTCTCTCATATTTATTAAGCACTAATTTATCCAAACCGACGGCACATACGCTGTGTCTCTATCGCTCTTATCTAACGTAATATACTTTGGGTTTTAGTCTAAATAATACAATTAAAGTTACATGTTTATTTGATTTTGTTTAGTAATTTTATGTAATTTTAATTCAGTAGTTATTAAATCCTTGTATAATAGATATTACAAAAATTAAAACTTTGTCAAAAACTACAGTACGTTTACTACTATCTTTCGCTAAAAATAAATGATTGTTTTGATTGACATAACAATTGCATAATCATTATAATGAGTGTAATTTAATATAATTTATTTTATACATAAATTAATTTTATATCGATAACTGCTAATATAATTTATTAACTAACAAAATGTTAATAACGGTTTTGATTTTATTTTTTTTTGCTATTTATTCACATTTTTCGCATTCAATTGACTCAAACATTGGCACAAATATCAACATCTCTTGTAATGGATACCAATTCAATAGTAAAGGTATGATTAAAATTACATAACAGTTATTATAACCAGAAATTAGATTAATGTAAACTAAATTTCCTATATTTCATAAACTCATTACAGATATTCCATAAGCATTAGATTACAGTTAATTTTGTTTAGTCTTAAAAATTTAATAAAAAAAAGTCGTATTTCTCACCGAATAATAGATCATGAAATCTTATCACAAACTAATTGCATTTTAAAATACAATTATATTTTTATATTATTTTCTTTTTGTTAATTAAGGTCTGAATTAAATTGTGTTTTCATTGGGAAGTAAATGAATGATAACTATAAACACAGACACCGACTGAACACCGGTTTTCATAAAATCATTTAATAATAATAATTGTGTTTTAAAAATCGTGAATCACTTTTCGGAT
>CAJPIZ010000095.1:0-36470 GCA_905368565.1 Medioppia subpectinata
GCTAGATGCACTAAACTTTGTACTTATGAAATACACATTTATAACAAATAAACTATATTTTACTATTCAATAATGTTTTGAAGGGCACTCTCTCTCTCTCTCTCCTCTCCTCTTCTCTTCTCTCATTCACTCTATTTAGTACTCAGACAAACATTTATTTAAGTAAATGTAATAAAGTTATATCAAATAGATTTAGAAAATTAATACTGTATATACTGTACATATAATGTATTATATGATTAGATATGCCCTAGGTATTTGTAATACTGTATAAATATACTGTTAGTTTGTTTTAGAAAACGAGAGATAAATAAGAGAAAATGTATTACATTTGCTGAAGAATACAACGAATAAAATTGTTTTAATTTCAGGGATACTCTCGAGCATTATCTGGAGAAACACGACCCGTGCAGGTGTGGTAAAGGTGAGACAATTTAGCCATTTTGTCAATATGTCGTTTAATTTAATATTTTTATTGCATTTTATTGTCTACCAATAGCTGGTCGTCGATCCCGCCCATCATTGGAGTCCATATCGGGTTCTGCCCGTCATTTTCGGGTTCTTCGGGACCCGAATGCTGGTCAACGCGTATCACTATTTCGTGTCGTTTAAAAGTAGTCACCACTCAATTGCCATTTAAATTGTATCAAACGTTTACTAATATTATATATGAATATATGAGACGTTATTCTACCTCTTCTTCCAAGCAGTGGTTTTGGATGCGAGAAGTGATAGACTTTTAAAATTTACTACATTTTTAACTTTTAATTGTAAATTAAATCTTTTATTAATTTGTTTTTAGATTTATTTATATAAATATCAATATTTGCTCACTTTATAGACAATAGTTTAATGTAATAAATATCAATAAATTCTTGTAAAAAATTATTTACTCGTATTTTATTTTATATATTTAAAAATAATAATAAACTAATAAGAATGTATGGATATGTTTGTAAATGGTCGTAGATCAAATATGAACAAGTTAAATTTAATAATTTTAAACTGGTCAACTTAACACCACTTTACGACAACACAACTTAAACACTGATAGGAATAAACAAATCACACAATTTTATAAATCATTGTAAAGAATAGATATAAAGTATACATCATTTATACTGTATATGGTTTATATGAGTGAGATTTATAATACTATAATTAATCGCTGATAAGAGAAACACATTAATTATTAGTATCACAAACCATATAATAAAACTGTAGGAATTAAAACCGATATACAGTATAATAAATAACATTATAAATATTGTTTCGGTAACAATCGTTTAATTGTTGTCAAATATTAATATAAGGTTATTTAAAGATCACGGTTAATTAAAAATCATATAGATCGTAAATATTAACGTAATAGAAAGTATTAACACAAGTGAATCAGTGAATTATCATCAGTGAATTGAAAATTCAATTTATTAAAAATGAGATTATTATACATTATTGAGATAATAACATTTAAAAATATATTTATTGATTCTATCAGTGATAGACTATCACTATATTACAGTATTAAAATATTTAAACTTTATTATTTTATAGTTTATATATTTTAAATATTAAATCAATTTTAATTTGTTTAGCTTATTTGCCTATTTACTTAAAAACATAATACTGTATAAAATATAATTAAATACACATAATTAGTGTACAATTAATAATTTTTAAACTATACAGTAAATAACAAATTTAAACATTTTAAAAATTCCTTTAAATATCGTTAATATGGATTAAATTGAAACAAATTATCATTACTTACAGTGCATTCAATGCTGAACTGTATAATCGGATTATTGTTGGCTCGCATATATTCCGAGTAATATATTAATTTAATTTAATTTAATTATTTTTATAATTCGTTGTGAATATAATTTATAAATGAAAACTAAAGTCATTCAAGTCATACATCAAAATAGATACTGTGTTTGTTGTCTATAGATAAAAATACATTAATTATTGAATAGTCTTTACGGTTATAACCAATAAAATTAATAATTAATACACACGACAGTACCAATTATTAACATTTATTTGATTTGTGATAATACACTGAATTAATATAATTTTATCAATATATTATGATATCCATAAGGAATGTGTCAAAAATTACTTATAATAACTTACTATTAATAAGTTATAGTACTTTTAAATAAATAATTTAATTAAAAAATACCAATTTGATAAAAATGATAACATTTATTTCATTTAAGTTTAAAATTATTTGTATATTCTATAATTTAAAATACAAATTATATTATTCTGTAATACTTTAAATTTGTAAATCTATAAGTAGTTTAATTTTTAAATATCATTAATTGATTGGAAATTGTCTAATAAAATGTAGCTAAATCTTGCAAGTTAGTAGGAAAGTATTTGTTAAATGTTTATATGATAACAGATTATAAATATTGGTAAACTATTTGCTAAACATGTATTTAATGAAATTCTAGAAATTTCAAGATATTCTTAAAAAATTTAGCATCATACAATGTGATGCAAATTAAATGAATGTGATAATGTATTTTATACTAACGATAAATATAATAATATAATATTAAATACCTTATTGAATAATTCATAATTGTATTAATAAATCGATACTGTATCAACGATACATTATCACAATGGTTTTAACTTAATATAGTAAATATTTTTAATACGTCAAATTCCAACATTTCAAAAAATGTAAATAAATAATATTTACTGTAGTTGTTATGCAAATGTAATGATAATAATTTTGTACACAATTTTATTATAATATTTTAAAGCATTAATTTTGTGGTTTTATTCAAATAAAAATTTAACAAATTTTTGTTAAGACAAAAAGAGTAAGCAAATTAGTGGAGAGAGAGAGAGAGAGAGAGAGAGAGAGAGAGAGAGAGATTTACACATTACTTTTCACTCACGAATCAATAAAGCATCACATTATTAGACAGCACTTATGCTTTCAAAAGAAGTATTGCTAGGAAGCACCATTCTACATTCTATTTGGTAAAATTAGAATATTTTTAGTTAAGAAAATTAATCTATTCAAAAAAGTGATCAAGTAAAATTTTTAAAAATTACAAGAATATTCAAAAATACCATAAACTATAAATAGTTTGCTGTATTAACATTAAAATTGTTTGTAACTTTTAGTATATTTCTATTCATATGAACTTTGATTGAATAAAATGTTATCGTTTAGTGCTTTCTTCCGTCTGAAATGATTGTTCATTTCTTTCATTAGACGACACTTTATTATATACTTAAATAATGGTGTATTAAATAATTTTGTTGCTATTATTGTGATTGCATTCAATTAACGGCAATATTAGTAATGCAATACAATATACCTTCAGTTACGCTATTGTTGTGTAAAGTAAGAGTCAATTATTCTCAAACATTCTTTTGATAACAACTGCTTTCACTGATTAGACATAAGAGTGTTATTTGATTTGAATTACATTTCACTAATATTTTTTAAGTAGTGATAAACAGGAGCTCTCTCTCTCTCTCTCTCTCTCACTCTCTCTCNTGTGGTAAACATGTAATGGTGTGGAAGGGAAAGGGATAGTAAGGAGAGACAGAAATGATATGTCTTGTGAAATGACAGCACAAATACGGCTAAGAATTAGTGGAAGAATTTGTGAGCAGAAGTGCAGGTGATATGCAATACAAGCCAAACACTGGCGAGAATTCTCTCCACTCTTCTTCTTCTTGTCATTTAACTATTTTAATACCTTTTTTCTGTTTAGCCTTCAAATCGGTATAAATAGTCGACTTCAATGAAAAAACGTTTCCAATTTATTTCTTATATAATTTTTATATAAAAACGTCTGCTCTCTCTCTCTCTCTCTCTCTCTCTCTCTCTCTCTCTCTCTCTCTCTCTCTCTTTCTTTCTTTCTTTCTTTCCGTTCCTCTCCCACACAACACGGCTGTCGTCAATCAAAATGTAAAATTCATTCTCACTTTTCATTCATTGAAAATGAAATTAATTTCTATAACAATGATATAAAGACTGAGAGGATGTTTGAAAGGATGAAATGTTACGCCAAAGAGAGATAAAAAGAAAAGAGGAGTAGAATTGTGGTCAAAAATGTTAAGCCCTTATATATAGGGCTATTAGTGCTCCCAAAACATATAAATAACAATGTATTACAAAACGATAACTTCCGGTAACTTAACTTATTTGGCAAATATGTTACACAGAAATGAAAGGAAAAGTTGTTTTCATATCTCTGGCATTAAATGATAAAAAATATTGTCACAAATGTATCGCTGAAAACAGTTATGCCATTCATTTGCTTTGTTTTTTGTGCATTAAATTACATAAGTCTGCAAATTGTGGGCCATTTTGGGGACCTTTTTATGTAACTCTTGGAAGTGAGCGCAAGAAGAAGGATATTTGTGCCCAAAACGGCCTTCACTTCACTCACACACACTGCGAGATTGTGTTGAGGCTTGTGTTGGACTGGTATACAGCGGGTATAGCAGTGGTGTAGTAGTGGTATAGTAGGGCTGCGATGGCAAGGCTGATGACCCTTTGCAGGAATGCCAGGCTTTACCAGCATTTCTTCGCCTAAACCTACAGAAAACATAGTTGTGTTCAGACTGTGAGAGACACAGAATATACACATCAAATAACACCAATACTTAACACATAACACATACAATGCATTCAATGCACTGCTCTATCCATACTATCCATACGATTCTCCTATCCATACCTACATTCACTGCTACTATCATATCATACATTGTATAGCATATGCCTAGCATTGCATTCAATTCCTATATTCTAATGAGTTCTCAATGAGAGCCAAACATATTGTCTAATACTTGTCGTCCAATTCATAGCCTCTTTCTCTGCGATAAAACGCCAAATGCGAGGAAAAAAGTGTTAAATTTATGTCCCATTTTTCGCTGCCTTTTCTCCACTCAAAGCATCCCTTAATTGTGAACCACTTCTAGCCCTTAGAGTTCATATAAGCGGTGAACCGGTCTATAAAACTATACAATACGCACAGCACTGCAAACTGTGCCCCCAATCCTCACCACAACCACCAACTCCTCCACGAACTTCCCACAAGACATAGGGAGCCGACGGACACCCGACCAGCCATTGCCCCGTCCTTTGGGCCCAAACGTGGCCACAACTGTCCACTCGCGAGGGTTAGGCAAAAGGGAGGCGGGGGTGGGGTTTGTGGGGTGTTTGAGGGTCTGGTGTGAGCACACTGTGAGCATCGGTGGTGCGGGTGAGCGCTGAGTACGTAATTTGTGTGTCTGTATTGGCTATAGTGTTGACTCCGTCTCCGCCATAGCTGTGAGTGTATTGAGTGCTTACGAGTATTGAGTGAATTCATGAATGCATTGAGTGTTGAATGCATTGAATGCAGTGTTTGTGTGAATCACTGATTGACTGTCTATTGAAATAATAATAACTTTTTGATCATATTTTCAATAATTGATTGATTAGTGGTTCCGACGGTTGCGGTACTACTCGTGTCCTCTCCTGTCGTCAACTCTGGCCTCGAAGTCGACCACCGATTGTCTCACTGTCTGTCTGTCAATAGGATGACTGAGTGGTGGACTGTGTGTGAGTTGTGGTGACCATTGGTGGTGATGACCATCACCTGAAGTGGAGGGCCTGTTGTGTAATGTTTGGATGTGTTGGGTCTGTCTTTAATGGAGACCCAATCGGATCCAAATGCAGATCACAATCGATCAGACCATCAGAACAAGAAGAAGAAGTATAAGAAATGCAATAATAATCACCACAACTGCAGTAATAAGTGTTTAAAGAGCCATAAGTGTTGTGATGGACATCACATCAACGCTTCCAAAGAGAAACATCAGAACAAGTCTAAGACACAGACTCTGAAGGAGAAGGAGAGAGACAGAGACAGCAAACCCAAGAAGAACTCGATTCACGCCAAGAACAACAACAATGGGAACAACGAATTGACCACAAAATGCAATAACAAGAAAAACAAAGACATCTCGAGCTCGACGTCCAATCATAAGCTGATCAAAAGCAAAGACAATCACCACTTGAAGTCCGCTAAGGATGTCATCTCTAATAACAAAAGTCTCAACGATTTGTTGGACAACAATAAAAGTCTTTCAAACCGTGAAACGAGTTTAGATACAAATGCGAAGAACTCTTCTCTTGTGGTCAAAGAGTTTAAGTTTTTCAAAGAGAAGGCCAAACAGAAGAAGAGCATTACTGCCGCCATATCTAAGTCACCGAAGACTGGCATCGGTTCCAACACTAGTGGTGGCACCACATCTTGTAAGCCATCGCCCAAATCATCAGGTGATGGCCTGTCGACGAGTGGTGTGAGTGATAGCTGTCCTAAACATAAATCAAAGACAATCGGAGCTAAAGATCCGAAGCACTGGTGTGTCGGTCCGAAGACATCGCCTTCGAGTGGCTCTAACGCCACGAGTAGTGCTAATACTAGTTGTGATCTGAAGACAATTAAAGTAAAACCTAGTGCTAAGACTGCAAAGTATAGCCACTCGAGTGATAGTCCAAACAATGGCTGTGCGAACAGTCAAAGACACGCCACAGTAAATAAGACAATATCTCAGTCACCAAAAGCTACTAAAAACAAGACAACGATCGCTGAGACAAAGGATAGTAAATGTCCCAAAAGTGATGGCAAAAGGAAAAATAAAGTGAAAATCATTAAAACTAATACATTGTATGACGAAGACATCATCGATGGATTCGCTATATTAAGCTTCAAGACCTTTGACGACATTGAGGTATGTATTCATGTCTTATGTCATAATCACTTGATATTCATAACATTTGTCGCATATCTATGTTATGGCGAAAGTGTTTATTAGATTTGAAAGTATTTAAATACACTTCAAATGCTAGCATATTGTCTATATATACACAATATATAGCAAATCGTATCGATATATGATTTACTTATCGTTTTATAAATACTATTTACGTTTGCTTTTATTGATGACCAACTGATCCGTGAAATGTAGACAAATGTCTGGTAAATATGTATTTATAGTGTATATGATTACAGATTAGTATACAGTGTATAGCGTATAGTGTAGTGAATGGCTTAATGTCGGCAATGGGTTGTATTGGTTAGTTAAGTGAGTCAAACCAATTGCCAGAGCAATGCACTCATGCCATTGACATTAGGTTTGGTTTGGTTTGCAGTATTATATAAACCCATTTCTTTGGCTATACCTCTACCACCATATGATATGCATTTTCAATAATGATAAACAAATTATTCACTCAAAACAATGCCTCACAATATGTTTTGTCACTTATCTCTTGCCATCTCTTTAACCGGTAATTGAAAAACATTACAATTTCTTAACTTTTCATTTGCTTCTCACAGTTGAGTAGTAGTCGTATTGAAAGTCATTGTAAACTCGATAGTAGTGTAGAATCGGCACAAACTTTGTCTGTAGACGTTTAGCTGCACTCTTATAGCCATTTACACAAAGTTAATTTGATTTGAGTTCATATCAGGTCCTCTTTGATGGCTAATTGTTATTCATTTAGTGATTAAATTGATTTGTAATTTCATATAAATAAGAGTCGTTTTCTTGATTTGATTAATAGATTACAATTAATGGCAAAAGCAGTCAAACAAAGAAACAAAAGGAAAAGCAAACAATAGAAGACACATCCATATCATCGAAGGTGTCGTCCAGTTCTTCATCCCCTTCTTCTCTGTCATCACAATTGAAATGTTATAATAAGTCAAATGATAGCAAAGGCTCTAAATTGAGTGCAAATAAACATTCAAAGAGTGGATTCAAACACATTAAGAGCACTAATAATAATAATAATGATAATAAAGTAGAGGACAAGAGTTGTGTGAATAGAGTGGAGGAGTCGTCGGAGTCTAACTCCAACTCCAATACTAACTCTAAACTTACAAAATGCTCGAAAAAAGTGAAACAAAATGAAAATAATAGCAATAATAATAATAATAACAAAAAGAATAATAATAAAAATGTTGACAATAAAGATGAACAAAAGTCAAACAATAATAATAATAATAGACTGAATCCTTCAAAGAGCCAGTCATTGGATTCGTTGTCAACTATTTTAACAGTTAATAAAAAGACATCAATCAAAGCACATAAACCACAACAAACTAATCATAAAGTAAGTCATTTACTTGTGTTACACTCACTCTCTCATTGCCAGCCCTTCCCTACCATTCCTAACCATTATATCTCTGAAACAATATTTCTTTTAAAATTATGCTCTCTTTTCACATCTTTCTCTATATTGCAGTCATATATTCTGTAATATAATTATAACAATACATTTGTTTGCTTTTAAATACTTGATTCAATTGATCGCTACTCTTATAATGTTTTCTAATAAATGTCACAACAAATACACTTTGTATTGAATGGTGTGTTTTTGTTGCAAACTTTGCATTAAATTTATATTATATTAAGTCATTGATTGACTTTGATTTATAAGAGAAAACACAATTTATATACAGTTTAGTGTTTAATAGGTTTACGGAATTAATCTCTTCTAGTCTTAACTCGTCTAATCATTTGTTATTAATTTGTTGTGCACTTGATTTGTCACATATGGTCTACAATATTGATTGAATGCTATACTGAATGTAAAGTTAAAATAAATTGTTATATATTTTTGAAACATTCGGTCAAATGTTTGGGAAAATATGAGCCAAAAAATAGGAACCAAAAAAAACATAGTGTGAGACGTGAATCGTAAGCGCCGTTTGTAATCAATTTATCGATTTAAGCGCAACGTTAGTATAAATGTACGAAATGTTTGCCACAAAAATATATAGGAATTCTCGGAGTCGGCTGTACTTCACATTTGCAGTGAAAATAATATCTTTATAACTATTATATATTATGATATACTCAGCGCTCACTAATAATAAAACATTTGTTATGACTCTCTTCGCTCAATTAACGCTCAAATGTTTCTACTATTTAATTGATACCAACTTTTTATATGTTATAATCATTAGGAGAAGCTATTCTTTACTCAAACACTGATTCACTAATTAGTGACACGTTATTAGACGTACGAGTCGTCCGGCGATAAATATTTTGCTGTTGTATTGTAAACAATTAAATAAAGTTTTTGTTATTTTTGCTGTTATTGTATATCTCGGAGATATGGAACCGATTGGTGAAATTGTGGCCAAATATGTGCCAATTCTGGTCAACTGGCTATCTATAGCCCCGACCCACACACACACCTCCCCCTACTTTTAATTACATTACATTATTTACTGTATCTATTGTTACGCAACAACATTGTTATAAAGCGTTTACTCGTTATAATTAGCGGTTAATTACTGTTATGAGATTTAATTGAATTAATACATGACGATGAAAACCGTGTGGTTTTCTAAAAACTCAATTTTATTATTTTGAATGAATGTTGAGATTTGCGAAAATAGTTTTTAATTTATATATAAATTGCTTTCGGATTCAGAATTTATTACATTTCACGCGTTGTGTTGAGATTTAGGGAATAAATGAACGAAAAAATGTTTATATTGTGAGCTCATAAATAGCGGAAATGACTTTAAAAGGATCGCATAGTTTTATTAGTTCAACATTTGAGTTGGTTTTTTATATTCCGTTTGTTTTTATTGAGTTTTTCATTCAGACTCCAGATTATACTCATTTGTTATGTAATGTGAAGTCATTTTAGTTTTATTTTGTGTCATAAACACAATCCGACAAACATTTAAAGAATTTTAATTTGAATGCATTTAGAAATATATTTTTAAAATACTTATTCTTTTCAAAGGAATTTATAAAATTTTTAATTTTAAAATGCATTTCACATATATTTCGATTGATTTTTATACGACGAGCTTAATATTTTCCACTATTATTTCTTGATTAAGTATTTACCATATTGGTCCAATTAGAAATCTAAACACCATTGGTTACTTTGTCCATTTAAGTATCATTAATTTATTTTAAGTGAAGTATCTATTAATCGTGAAAACTAAAAAATATTGATTTTGTTAACTAATCATCAAAATTCTCTTCAGAAAAATCCTATTAAGCACTATATTATGTCTTAAGAATTACTTTTTATTATTTACATAAGCCATACATATACATAACTAATACATGTATGATTTAATCATGTGTTACATCTATTGAAGCTATTTTATCACATTTCACATGAATTTATAGCAGAATTTATTATTAGGGGTGATTCACATAGTACGTTCGTCCACCCCTTAACTATTGTTCATTTGTTTAATCTGTTGCCCAAATTACATGTCATTATAATCTACTCTACTGTATTGTTTGATGAAAGTGAAATAGAATTGAGATACAGTAAGTATCTTCTCTAACTCATTGAGCTATTGATCTATTAATCCAGAAGATCCATATGTGGATTAATATGGTACTTTTAGTACCTTGGTCAGTTATTATTGTTAATTTATAGAATTACTAGAATTGTTTACTTGCTTTTTGCTGTTTTCTCTATATTTATTTCACTTATTAAATTATAATCAATGATATAATGCATTCAATGAACACAATATTGCCATTAATTATTTAATAATACAGTATTTATATATTCATTAGTTCTGTTTTAATAGTTTGCGTTTAATTGTTAATTAATGAGAAAATGCTTATTACAATTGCCAAGTGTTTTGTTATTTGTCGTTGAATTTTATGCAAAATTTTGAATAATAAAATTAATATACATTTTATGGTAAATTATGTAAGAATAATACCATTGAGACAAACATTAAAATTACGTTCATATGAATGAAAGCTTTCCATTGACTCGATTAGAATTAGCATTAGATTAATAATTGATTGATTAAAATATTGTCTATAAATACAACCAATAGTTTACGCGTTAATAGTCTAATAATTGTTGAAAAGATAGCATTAAAATAATAATTTGATGTCATTTTATATTCACGGAATACTTTGGGAGACCTAATCTGTTGTGATTGTGTGATGAGACAAATCTAATTATACATAATCTTTATATAATGAACTGAAAATGCTTTCCGAATGAATTATTTTAAAGTCTTATGTCTTTTTTGTTTGTTTTGTTGACTCAAAATTAATTCAATGTTTTAATAATAAGCGTTTAATACATAATACAATACCATTAAAAACATATAATAGACATTATACAATGTAGTAATTGTTATTTTTATCTCACATTAGTCCAAAATAAATATTAAATAGAGTTAATTGTTTTTATTTTAATGCAATTATGGGGTGTTTTATATTAATTTTTCATGTGTTGGTAATGAAAACGGTGTATAAAAGCCCTGTTTTACGTTTATATGGGTTTATGGAAAATAAAAAACATGAAGTTTTTTTTACAACAAACTCTCTATTCATAGTTAAGTTACGCAAAGCTTTGAACAAAATATCAATAAAATGAGAAAATTTTCAAAATTGAAAAATCGATATCCCTTTTGATAAAATGTTTGCGCTTTCATTGCATCACAAATGGCTTTTACGACTCTTATATACGAAAAAAATAATAACTTGAATTTATTTAAATTGGTTTTAATTTTTTTTGGGCAAAAATGACTATTAGTTTCTCTCATTTCAATGTAACGAATCATTTATTTTGATCCATTCATGCCTTATTTGCAGTGATTTTTATATTAAATACAGAATATTCTGGCGGTAATCGAATGTAAATAAATGGGATTACAATATGTTTGAATGAATAGCAATAACATATTGTGTAATATATTTTAATTACACATTTAGGTAAAAATTGTTGTATAAATGGTGAAATGTATTTATGAAATTGTTTGTATTTATACTGTTAGATAATATGTTTAATGCAACGAATTATTTATTATTTAATAAGCAATAAATTGTTAGAATGTTTTCTCAAAAGGTTTCACAAATTGTTTGTTTTTTCAAAGTATGCGATGTTTTTTAGAGTAGATTTGAATTGTGAAGACTGTGTTTGAAGTTGTAATACAATTGGATTGAATGTTGTTTTATTTTGTTATATTGAGTTTCTATGACAACTAAGGGCTCACTTCTGCATCACTTTTCTCCTCCATATTATTAAAGAAAAGAAAAGAGAGTTAGAGTTGGGCTACAAATGGAGCACAAGTGATGGATGAGGAGATGAGGAGCGGACGGAAAACGAAATTATTGATGGTTTTGCTTATAAATACTTTTAGGTCTACTGAGTACTAGTGCTCTGCCATTACATTCTTACGCTCTCTATTCACTGAATAAGCACTACTCATAACATCCAGTAATTCGTTGCCTAAACTCGAGGCACGGCTTCTCAAAAGAGAGGATTCACTTCTGGAGCACATATGATATGACATAAAAAATATAGCATAGAATAGAGTTTTTTTAGTGAATGAGGTTCTCATTGACAAATCGATGTCACCAGTAGTCGAGGCCTGTCTGCCATCACTGCGAACACTGGTTTGCCTTTTGTCTCATAATCACTACAATTCATGCAATCGATGACTGACTCCCCGCAGGAATTCCTGCGGTAAAACAACTGTCAATTGCATAATAAACTAATGCATAAATGACTTGATTATCGTCTCCTGCAAAACAATCACCAAATAATACTCGCATTTGCTTTCTATTCATTTATTTGTTTTATTCATACATTATTTTATTGAAAATGTAGTCATCATTTTATTTTACTCACACAATATTGAAATTTTATAGAAAATATGAAAAGCAGAGAGAGAGAGAGAGAGAGAGAGAGGATGGATAGAGAGAGAGAGAAACAAATACTGTGTAATAAAAGACTGTGAAAAGTGAATTAATGAGAGGATCGCATGTTTGAGTAGTATTAAGAGATGGTATGCTTTTGTTACAGCATTGGCTGACATGCGATGCAAACAATAGCTTTTTCTGTAATTTATATATCATTTTCTGTTATGATTTTATTTTTAATCCACTTTTACTCTACACTAATACTATATAATAGAGAAAATATTAATTGATTAATAACTGTCACGAGAAGTTGTTATGTTATTAGTTATGATTATATATTAAATATTATTAATATCTCCTTATTTTACAGTATTTTTAACGACATATACTTTAAAATTTGAAATACATTTACAAACCATTAATTACTGCATTTATTAATGTTATAGCTATTAATGTCACACATTATCTAATAGTTTAATCAGGTTTCTTAAGTCATATCAATAAATCTTATTTTCTAATTAATATTTAATATAATGTATGTTTTGATTAACAAAATTTTCATAATTAATCTCTTATTGAAAACAACTCAAAGCGTATTATTTACAGTTAATGAATCATGATACTATGATGCTCATATTTAAATTAATATTTGTCTTTTTGTTATATAAATAATATTTTTAATTTAAATATAATTTAAATATAATTAACAATATAATATATACATGCATTTTATAGGATGATTGATTAAGGTAATAATATGGATTATTACATAAAAATTTATTATATAATATTTTTTGAATTATTTATAACTCATATATTTAGTAAATAAATCAAATGTTTGGATAAAAGCTGAACAAATAGATCTATAAATTAAATATTGAGAATTTAATTGAGTATATCTGTTGGTTAAACATAATGTACACAAAGTTATTATTATTATTATTATTATTGATAATATGTTTGTGGTTTGAGAGCACGGTTTGCCTCTTAACTAATAAATTCTTGTCAATCAATCAAATATGAGTTAATCTTAATATAGAGGCTGTCGATAGCAATACAGTGGAGACCATTATATTAGACCACTAAATATCAACCACTGCTTTGAGTTATATAAAGTCAATGTTTATTTATAGACATAACTTTTGACAGGCGTTTCCAAAAAACTTTATAATTTGATTTTTAAGCCCAAAATCAAAGAATCAATGATTTTATTTGTATTCAATTCTACACCAATGCTGTGAGAGAGGGAGAGAGAGCGACACGTGACTTGACTATTGATTACAAACTCAATCTCTGGTTATAAAATACAATTTTTGTATTTGGAAAGTAAGTCACAGAGTGTTGTGCACAACACATATAGCCCTCAGTCAAGGCTAGCCATGAATTGCAACTACAAAGCCCTGACATCTAAACATGTCGGTCGCCTCCCAATGCACTGCCAGCCCATAAGACCCAACTAAACCCATCACTAAACCAATCACTAAACCAGGTGTTTTACTCCATGACAAGAAAATACTAGGTATTAATATTTGTACGGATAATATGTTGAAGGGAGTGCCGCCCCCTATTCGCCCTTCCCTGTAGTCCGAGCGTCGATCCTGACTATCGTTACGGTCAGTGAAGTCCAGACTTGAGACTCTCCACTAAATCGCTAATACAATACAATTCATGTAGTATTTGTCGTTTTTGTGTCCAATTTTTGTTATTCAGTTGGCATACAATTGCACTTCTTTTTTACTTTCTTCTATTTATCCATTGCTTACACTTTTTATTATACAACACATTCACTACAAGTCGACTCTCTTATTGTCAAATCATTTCTTATGTTATAAATTAAGGGAAAAATTACAAAAAGAATTTATGGAATTAAATGTTAAATGTTTGACAAATTGAATGAAAAGGACTTATCGTAGAATTGAATTCCTGTGTTGTGTTTCTAATGTGTGAAGCGTTTAGAACATTGTGTTTAATATAGAAATTTTTATTTAATGATAAGTAAATTGATTAGTGTTTTTGGTTGTGATGTTTGAGTAAATAATTAAAGAATCAATTAGTGGTTTAATATGAATGAGTGGTTGAATCGATTGGTTATGTGTGTGTAATATGAATATATTGTTTAATTATAGTTCATTAAACCTCTACACAAATGCAAATATTGTTCAACAAGTGCTTCGGCTCTCTATAATTGCATAACGTATTGCATTGAGTGAGCGGTTAGTTGTTTAAAGTGTTTATTCAAACACTGATATATAGTGTGTATAAATATAAAGTGGATTTAGAAAGTATTAGATTTCATTGTCATTATTTCATATGTTGATGGACTCGATTAGAGGAGAGACTGAGCGTTTGAAACGCATGAGCACTGGCTGTATGTGTGGTGAATGGCATCGTTATGGCTGTATGTATGGTGTCTGGTCTCTAGGCGGGTCTGCACCACTGCCACCGCCGCAGCCAACACTCGCATACATCCACCAAAACACTATTACTGCCAAAACAGTGTTGGCTCTGATCGCAGACACAGCACTCGATCACTGAATACATGTATATATGCTCTGCTCTTTCGCATCATCTCTCAGCCGTTGTCTCACTTATAGCCTCCCATTCCTCTACTCACTGTCTTTACAGTGCGTTCACTGTATATAACACCAGATAGTGATGTAATGGATGTAATGCTTGTGTTGTCTCACATGGAGTCACAACTGATTTTAATTTAATCATTGATAACATTTGTGAGCATCACTTGATCATCATTTCTTACATTTGTTTCTTTCCATTCACTACATATTTATTTGGATAATATTTGTGTGTGTTTTGCAATAATCCATACGAATTGTATATTTCAATAATAATTGCGAAATTTAATGCTTATATTGTGGTGTTTAAGTGGAATCTGTTGTACAGAAATGATAATTAAAATTGATTTATATAAAAGTAAACGTGTTTGTTATATGATATGAGATTAGTTGTGGCGATAGTGTTATACCAGTGCTGAACCGCCACATCTCTATTATCTCAATAACTGTGTGTTTATATACAGAATATATTGTTGTCGTAGTATTTGTTTTGTCTGCGCTGTGTATATGTTTGCAGTGGTAATGAAGATCCAGTGGTAATACACAGTAATAGAGTGTAATTTATGGCTTATTGTATGATAAGATCAAAGCCAACACATCGGCAGTCATGCGAAAGCTATTGTTATTTTGGTACCACTTTTATTGTGTCAGAAGTAGTACTGCTATAAAATGATTTGCTATACAATCGGATTCAATGTTAACACATTGTATCACTAGTTATCCTAAAAATTTTTGTTGTTTAAGTCGATACTAATGTTAGACACCGTTAAACAACACTGTATTCTATATGTTTAAATCTGAGACCATTTGTGACATTAAACAACTGCTGCTTCACTGCATTACGTGTTATAACAGATCCCATATTATTGACAATTGTCTGCTCTTTACTGCCCGTCATGAACAACAAGGTATCGATTGTCTGCTCCTCTTGTGCAGACTCTTGTGCTCCTCTACCGCTTCTCTCTCTCTCTCTCTCTCTCTCTCTCTCTCTCTCTATGTTTGGATAAAAATAACAAAAGTTATAAAAGAAATGATAAAAAAGTTTATTATTTGCGAGAGTTTTACGTGCGATAAGAGAGAGAGAGAGAGAGAGAGAGAAGGCTATATTCCCGGCTCTTTTTCTAGGTGTGGCCTAACTGTGCTCTCTCTTCGAGAGTCTCTCTCCTTTCGCATACTCTCTGTTTCTCTCTCTCCGAGAGATTGAAGAGAAACTCCGCAAATGAAACACAAGTCTGCGATTACTTGACTGTAGTCTTAACTATTTGCTCAACACTTTACTTCACTTTTGCCTCCAGTTTTACAATCTTTTAGAGAGGCAGTGATTTTTCCCAGTCCTCTACCATAAGACTAGTCCTTTTTTCAATGCCTTCATTTAAATATCTATTTATATAACTTTTTTCCAAGAATTGTATGTATTTTTCTTGTGTACATAAACTCCCAGAAGAGTGCGGATAAGGCATGGAATCCCTGTCCACTAACACCACGTCCTGTCCGAACAGACGGATCGCCACAACTAATAGTCATATAAATACATATTTGTCATCAAAACCAGATTTACTCTTATGTAAAGGTATTATACATTTTTTGGCCAATTTAATAAATGTTTGACAATTATATGCTCTTATTATGTGCTAAAACTTTGTGCCTATTATTCCTTATCTCTATATGTATTACACATTCTCTCTCCTCTTATCGCACGTAAAACTCTCGCAAATAATAAACTTTTTTATCATTTCTTTTATAACTTTTGTTATTTTTATCCAAACAACACATAATTAAAAATGTTTAAAATATTAAATTCTTGATTTGATTGATCCAAAAGGTCTGCCAAAGGAGTCATCGACATCACGGCCACACAGACGGCAACTTCTTGTGGCAAACCATCACCGAAAGTGTTCCACAACTACACCAAAGTGTTCGCCAAAAAATACTTACAAAACAAGTCATAATAATAGTTATAATTATACTAATCATAGGAAAAGTGTTTTATCGATAGTTTTATTTCTATTTTATTATACAATTTATTGTTCATTAATAACAACACATGTGTTATCGCAACAAACGGACCAAAACTATTACAATCGGCTGTTGGGGGCGAACGTTGCGCCCAAACAACAGGGCAATGACGAGTCCTCCCGGTGTTACGATCACCGCAATCGTCCGCAACGATGTGTACCCGAGTTCGTGAACGCCGCCTATTTAGTGCCCGTCGAGTCGACCAACACTTGCGGTCAGTCGGGCGGACCCATTGAATACTGTGTCCAAACGGGTGCCAGTGGTTCGTCGAAGAAGACGTGCGAAATATGTGATGCGACCAATCGGTCGTCGGCCCACCCGGCCGTCTATCTATCCGATTATAACAACAACAACGAGCAGACCTGGTGGCAGAGCGAGACCATGTTTGAGGGCATCCAATACCCCAATCGGGTCAACCTTACCCTCCATTTAGGTTTCATATTTTGTTACTTTTATACAATTTTATAAAATGTATATCAATGCCATTCATAAGCAGCACATGTTTCCTATGATATAATGTATTCGCCTATAATATTGAATCCAATTTTAATTAATACAATATCTAATCGCTATTTCTCACAAACTATTTCCCTCCCACTCCCCGTTCACACATACAGTGTATTTACTTATTACTAATTATTCCCAGAAGGTTACCATGGCTAAGTGAACAATTATTTAATTGTTAATCTTGCTAATTTTTTCAAATTGCAACTTGCTAGTTTCTACAATATGGCAAAAATTAATGTTTAAAATTATTTATGAGATTATAATAAGTGTTAATATTAAGCATCATTTTAACGTTTGAGTTATTAAATAACTTTTTTGTTGTTTCCATTAAACCCTTTTGATTATAAACATATCAATCAAATAAATAGAAATACATTATACAGTAAATCATTTATTATAATATTCCACATAAAAAATATCTATAAATTGCTATATATATTGGAGGCGAATATGTCAACGAAATAATATAATCGTTAGATTTAATAATCGTTTAATCTTTATATAAATATGTTTCGCATATCATTGAGATTTGTATTATTTATTTAATTAATTAGATATTAATTTTCAATATATTGAATTTAATGTCTAAATTTAATGCCAAAGAAAACTTGATTGAACTTATTTAAAACTTATATTTTATTTTAAAAAATAATTATTTTTGAATATTATATAAAGTTTATCTATGTTTGTATTGATTTTATTTTATCAATGATCAGCACATTTAACGCTTAATTTGAGAATATTTGGCAAATAATTGTCAAAAAACTCGTCAAAAGAATCGTTTAAAAACATTTGATTCAACAAAAACCTCTTTGCGGAGAGTATTTTGCACTCAAATATGTCACTCATTCACAGACACACAGTGTATATACACTTTTGAATGTCTTAATGCTATTTAAGTCTCAAATATCAGTAAAGTTTTACGAATGTTTAGAGAATCGCTGAGAAGAGTAGTGTGTATTCAATGGTTGGGCAAAACTTTAGGGTTACTTTTGTGTTGAACACAATGTGATTATCAATGTATATACACTGTAATAGACCTTTTTAAGAGACAGTCCGGTATTTGTATAGTTATAGTGACCAGTAGTCAAAGGCATTTACATTGAATACCAACCAAAGTATTTTTATGGGACTATTTGTTGTGTTATACTTTACAATAGTGTACTTCACATTGTGTTGTATTGTTGACTATTTCACTGTATATAATATAAGTTATATTCTGTGCACTCTATTAGCAAGTTTACATTATTTTAAAAGTTAACATGTTCTTTGAATATATTTACTTTTCTAAAACTTTTGTATGAAATAAAATTCTTTAAATATATTTATGTTATAATTATAATTTAGAAAATTAGTCCCATTAATATGTGAGCCCTTTTTAGATGCTCTGTCTGTCAGTTTGAGAGAGAGAGAGAGAGAGAGAGAGAGAGAGAGAGATGCAATAGCAGAGTTATTTATAACAGTTAGCCATAAATCTGTTGTGTTAATGCTATCAATGGTATGGTTTGGCAGAAGTGCTAACAATGGGCTCATAAGAGATGCAAATAATCAAATGATTCAAAGCATGTCATACATTAGGAACAGATGTATTGGGGCTAATAGTGGCTGTTGTGTAGAGGCTGTGATAAAATCTAATTAACCGCCAGAGCGCCCAAAGGGCCAAATCATTAACACCAGAGCTGTCGTGCGCTCACAACCGATGTAAAGCCATTTACACCACTTCCCAAATTCTCTCCCATTATTTCATTGCAAATGTTGTTTTGTTAGAGAGAGGCGCAGGAGAGAGAGAGAGAGAGAGAGAGAGAGAGAGAGAGAGAGACTTGATTTGACTGTGGGGTTGCTAAGTAACTGAATAGCTTTAGAGGGGAGGGAGAGTGAGTGCAGTGCATCTCAATTGACAAGACGATGCGATATCACGTAATTTGAGTATAAACTGGTTTAGCATAACTCATCTCAAATAATCCACACCAACACTAACGCAAACAATACTGGTTTCCAATACAATAAAATAGTTAAGTCTTTACACATATAACCCAAACAACAACTCAAAGAGCATTGAGTAATGCATACGAATTGATTGCAACGGATTTAATAAGAAATCACAATAAAACCAAATAAAGCTCTTCTATTAAATGCTACACAAAAGCAATGGCTTATGAAACCCATGGGAAACACCACAACAGATCCGACTCCTCACTCAATTCACGTCAATTCTGTACCCAGTCTTCCAGTACTACAATATACTGTATACACACTGTCTGTACATTCTGTATATTGCATAGAGAATAATGTAGTGAAAGTCACCAATGAATTGAAGCACTTAATGGTGATTCAAAATTAGATACACTCTTTGAAATGAACATTTGCACCGAAAACCTATTTTCCAAATTAAAATCAAATGCACACTAATCTAAATCCCAAACACTAAATACCCTACACTTTGAATAACTTTTATACATACAAAACAATGTCTTATGCGATGATATCACGCAATCTGTAAACGTAATCATTAAAGACTAATCTTTTTAAATTAAATAAATTCAATACTCGATTATATGTGAGACAAATGTTTACTCTTTATGTCAATGTTTACATATATTTCAAACTAATCTCTAAAGACAAGCAAAGAATCAATTTTAAAAACCAACTGAAACTTTAATAAAATAGTTGTCGACAAACATCAAGAGTGGAAAATACAACTAAAATAAGACACTTTTATCTAAACGACTACACTATAAAATATTACATATTAGATATTGTTTATGATATATACGAACCAATACTCTAAAAAACACTTTCAATTTATATTGTATATCATATTTATGTTTGCAATGCATTAAAGCTGTTTGTGATTTGTTTTTAATAATAAAAAATCTTTAAAAGCAGTGTTTAGTGACGGAGCAGATGATTAAAAGCATGAGGAACTCTCACTTTCCTAATCATATCGACTTTAATATCAACAAATGCATTGAAACACAACTTTACAATTCATTTATCATAACTTGAAGGCAATCATTTTTAAACTAATTTCATGTTCTCTAAACTTAAAACTCAATAAATTTAAAAAATTGAAAACAAAATCTGTTTTAAAAAAAATCATAAAAATTGGAATATTTTTAAAATGTATAAAATGTTGAGAAAACAAACATATAGTAAGTGCCAAAACAATAACTTACATCAATGTTATCTTCAGAGGAGTGTCGCTATAATGAGAACAAAACAAATTAATTAAACGGAAAATAAACATAAAAGTAGTGTAAATATAAACAAAATGAGAGGAGAAGGGTATGAAAGAAGTGGGAAAGGGATGGAGAGAGAGAGAGAGAGAGAGAGAGACTGAATCCTACTTTGTGTCTGAGCCTAAGTCGATGTGTTGTAGTCATTCATTGCCAATGAGAGAGATTGTAAGGCAAACGTATCGCAAGGTTTTCCCGCCGTTAAGGCATTAATAATGAATAAATCTCTGGACAGGGATTGGGATCTACTATAAGAGATGTAGAGTGGCTGAGGAGGAACTCCATCGATGAGTAATAGGCACAGCATTACTGAAACTAACTCTAACTGCGCGGCGCTCTTATGGTTAATAGTAATTTGGTTTTTGTCATAATATCTGTTCGCATATCATATAGTTTTTTGAGGCAAATTATATTTACCGTTATTAGTATTGGTGTACTTACTATCATATAATAGGGTCATTCCCTCAGCTCTCTCTCTCTCTCTCTCTCTCTCTCTCTCTCTCTCTTTACGCCCGTAACACCACTGATGTGTTCACTGCCGGCGCTCAACACAACCGATGTTTTCGGCATATGATGTAATGATAAGACAGTATATGTATAGCACTTGTAAAACATACGATTTCATAATGAAAACTAACATTTTTTGGGGAGAATATGTAATGAGAAGTAGTGAAGAGGAGGTCAATCAATTGCGAGAGAGAGAGAGAGAGAGAGAGAGAGAGAGAGAGTAACTCACTCACTCTCTCCCTAATACTCACTCCTATGCCTCCCATCTCTTAGTCCTCTATACTGAGGATGGATTGTCTTTTGCACTGCTGTTACCAAAAGGCGCTGTTATGTCGTACAACACAACACACTATCCGTCCCAACGGGTACTTAATTCCGAGCGCTTTCTCTATCTCTGCCTTCCCTTTCCAGAGGCAGTACTTATAATACAAACGCATTGATAGAGTGAGGGATGCGATAGTGATCTAATGTCTTCGGCAGTCAGAGCCCCCAAAAAGTCTGTTTTTATCGTCTGAATACACTGTTATATTGGATGCTATTCACTGCATATAGACATTGAGACACACTATTAGTTGAATGAATTTCAGATATAAGTTATATCTCTGTTGTCTATCTGTCAGACCAGTCCTATTGCGGCGCAAAAATTTTTACGCCTGATTTCACATCAAAAATATTGTTGTCTTCGCCTTCATCTTCGTCTCCATCCTCTCCTCCGTCCCCTTCAATGCAATCACTTTATTGTGGCAATCGTTTTGAAAAACTATATTACTGTAACGTTACGACAAAAAACCGTAATAGTCTTGTATTGTATAAGTCTTATATCAGGGGATAATCTTAAAAATGTACAAAATATATTACAAAATAAAAATGATGTAAACTTTTGTACACTTTATACTGTAGTGAACACCTAAACCAAAAACTTTCCGCTTGTATTCAATATATATTTTTTATTACATATTCTAAGAGGAAATTCAGTGGAAATTATTGTCATTTAGTGAAAGCAATCACTTTAATAGAGAGTATATTTGGTTTTTCTTTTGTTTCTGTTTGTTGTTTATGTTCTCAACTCGATTTTACTTTACATTTAATGACTTTTCTCCCATAATATGTGCGAAACATAGAGAGAGAGAGAGAGAGAGAGAGAACATAAAAGTACTTAAAAGAGTAGTCAAATTGAGAATAACTTTCTGTTCAAACAAAAAACACGGGATTTTCTGAGGACTAAAAATAAAGCGAAAACTTTAATACAAAAAAGAAAACAATAAAATTCCTGAGCTATAAATATAATGTTTAAAAGTCTATATAAAAACTAATGTTTAATGTAATAATAAAAGTTAAAAACCATTTTCTAAACACACAATAAAACAAGAGTATAGAAAACAGAGGAAAAACGTAAAAATCAAATCAAATAATAAAGTATTTGTCTAAAGAGTTGGGAACAGATATGGGCTAAAGGAGAGTAGTTTACAGATGAGAGAAACAGTTATTTACTTTCGGAAGGCAAGAGTTTTTTGTCTTCATCTCTCTCTCTCTCTCTCTCTCTCTCTCTCTCTCTCCTTCATCTCTATCTCCCCGGCGCTCATCTTTATTGCTACACACGTTAAAGACATCAACATTTATATTAATCCCCTCTCATTAATATAATATCAAATTTAAAAGTCAACACTTGTTTTCGTACGATATGCTTAGTTTTGAACTAAAATATATGTATAAAGAGTTTACAACAGAGTTTTGTAATCAATTTATATTTAATGCAATGA
This sequence comes from Medioppia subpectinata, assembly GCA_905368565.1. Taxonomy (NCBI): domain Eukaryota; kingdom Metazoa; phylum Arthropoda; class Arachnida; order Sarcoptiformes; family Oppiidae; genus Medioppia; species Medioppia subpectinata. Next base: position 23,293 of record CAJPIZ010000095.1, read on the forward strand.
AAACGAGACAATATTATCATTTAATCCAATTATGAACTTTTCAAACAACTTTCTCACAGAACCCCACAAAATGAGAATATTATTTGCGGAGGAAATATGACGAATAAACTGACAGTTAGTTTATATATGAAATGTAGTAAAACATATTGTTTTTGCGATACTATTTGCGATGCCATGCAATGCTATTTTGACATTAATCTCAGCACTTATATAACGATACCTTTTCTCAAAAGACTTGTATTATTTTAAAGAACCGGAAGAATGTCTGCGAGAATTGCATTTGAAAGTAGAAGACTTAAGAGATAATGAGTTCCCAAATGAGTGAAGCGAAAGAAAATAAAACTTTGTTTTTGTGTACATTCTCTGAACGAAACTGTCTTTAGATTGTGAGACAGAAAAGCTTTTAAAAAGTGTACAAAAAGTTTCTACAAATACAGCACAAAACCTATTGTCCATCGAAACCAATGGATAATAAGACATAGTCTTTGAAACGATAGCCATAGTCTTGGAGAGAGAGAGAGAGAGAGAGAGAGAGAGAGAGCTGAAGAACTGACTTGTGAGAGAGAGAGAGAGAGAGCATTTCTCACTTCAAATGGTTAGATAAGAAAATGTTGGACTAATTTGGTGTCGGAATCTATTCGGCCGTAATTTAGTGCCCGAAATGAATGACTGAATGAGTTGTGAATAAAAGTGTGGATAAAAATGAAGGAATGAATTGTAACGACAAAAAAGGATAGCAAAAGACAAACACATCCAAAGAGTGTGTGAAATGATGTGAAAAAGTTGTGTCAAAAGGCAATGAAAGTGTATATAAAGGAGTGCTAATAATAATAACGATATACTCTCGCTATTAGTGTACAAATCGATTAATAACTCTAATAACACCCCATTCAGGGGCTTATATATTGAATGTTATATAACAGCCCTATTATATTAATAGCAAATATTGGAGGCTTATGTCCCATAACTTGTTAATGTAAGCCATTTATTGTATATTACAAAACTCTATCATCATTTTCCTTCGTTCACTATAACGGGAGTTCGTTGTGCCAAACAAAGTACAAGTAATATTATATAAAGTGGAGAGAGAGAGAGAGAGAGAGAGATCTCTCTCTCTCTCTCTCTCTCTCTCTCTCTCTCTCATTGTCTGTTCAATACTACTTTTTATTACAACAAAACAGAGACTCGATTCACAATTTATCTTAATTTCAAGACAACCCGTGTTCACAACACAATCACTTTACCATACATTTCAAAATAATATTTGAATTTAAGTTGTGATCACAAGTCACTGAATATACTGAATAGTGTGTATGTATAGAGTTTTAAAGTGAATGTATCGATATTTTTGTCGCTATAGTTACTCGAAAAACACATATAAGAAGATTATTGAGAAACAGATGAACAGATTTTGCATCTCATTTATTGTCTCCCTTTGTATATATAAATGAGTGAATAAGCAGTAAAACCCTCTTTATGTCATCTCATTGTAATCTCAATAAAATTCTGCATTAAACTAATTGACATTTTGTTAATTAAATCATTAAATGAATATTTTAGTAGATTTTTCAAAACTCATCAATTAATATCAATTTAGTGATTGGTTTTTAGATGCGATATAAACTGAATATTAAATATTAAAAAGCATTTTCCTTATTAATTAGGCATATATTCTGTAGTGAAAGAAATATATTCAAAGTGAGAGGCGATGTGTTATATAAGAGATGAGATGTTGTTTTTTGGCTGAAAGCATCTCGAAATGCATGATTACTATGAGTTATATTCACTCATTCGTCTCACTCATGCTCTTCAGCCCTCATCGCCTTCTTGTGGCACTTCTTTGCCATTCGTTAAGTGATTTGTTTCATCCTTTCAACCATTTCTAGCGTCGATCACATGCTTTGCTAAAGAAATTGCATTATTATTCCCATCACTAAAAATAATTCTCTAATTGTTTGACGTTTTGACAAAATTAAATATTTAAACTATAATTGAATTAAATTGATATAATATTAGGGTTTGTGTTATGATTGCTGACTCTTATCATAATAAATGATTTGAATAAAAAGCAATGATTATGTTTTGGTAATGATATAGAAATGTGATGACAATGTATTTGTCGGCCGACGTAATGACTTAAATGATTAATCAATAGGAGATTGGGTTGTATTGCATGTTATGCTTGAATAATGAAAGCAAAAGCAACAAAACATTTGGTACTTATATTATTAGGTAAAAGGAGAGCTCTATTTGCTTTGATTTGTCTCCTAATTAAATGAACAGCGATTGGAGTTTGACAGAAAACAAATAGTTTGCACGCAATTGGCCTCTAATGCAATCCAATACACTGTATGGCTGTGTATGGCTATAGTGTACTGAATAGTGTATGTCTATAGTGTCGCCGCATTTTTTATTGATATTGATTGTCGACTGTCGGCTGTCAGACGCTTTAAACCTTAATGCCTGGCTGTCGTGTCAGACCAGCACCAGAGCACCGGCACTACATGTTTCTTCTCATCAATTATGGTGTATATAAAGCATGAATCGAGTCTATCATTAACAGCCAAATTGCACATCATTTCCATCCTATTCTACATAAATACCGGCTTTTATACCAAAACGCTAAACACAAACCAACAAAACAAAATCAAACTCTGTTTCTCTCTTTTTTCTCTTTCTCTCTCTATCTTTGTTTTTTGAATGTTTGCGAAAAATATATTATTTTCATAATTTATTTTCGTTTGTGTCAAATAAAATATATGATCGCCTCGAGTGATGAATGCTTTCAATGCCTCCAATGCTTTCCACAACAATTATATCATTTATTATTCAACAACTCTTAACACGTTTGTAAAACTCGATAAATTTGAGCACAATATTAACTGAGAATATAAGTTATATACAGGGGCTGTGATAGTAGGGGTTGGGACTCGGGTTGGGGTCGGCGAGTGTCTCAAACCTGAAGGTTGTTATTTTTATAACAACTTTGAATCAACACTATTATCGCATAAAAATAACAAAACAAAATAATCTTCTTTTTATTCCGTACTGAAGACATGCCTTAGAGTTGATTTTGTTTTGTTTAATGTTTGCTTCAATTTATAAATGGATTAATACAACGATTTTCAATGAATCTGACCCTTGGTTTGGAGTATTGTTATACACATTGTATGTACTGTTCCTTATGTTTCCAACAAATATTGGATATTATTATCCCAACCGATCGATCAGTTATTTTGGCCTAAATCTCAATTTAGAGTATAGTTTAATAATTTTATTGAATGATTAGATGATATATTGAATTGAAGAGCAGATGAATGAGTGAACTGTACTTATATTTGGATAAAAAAGAATTTTCAAGAGAAGCTAATAATTGTAATGATTTTGTCGGACATTTATATACCGGTAATACTAGAGTTTGTATTGAGTATATGATAGCGTATGCAATAATGTATACTGTATTATGTTCTCGTCGTATGCAATACTTATCTCACAATCTCTCTCTCTCTCTCTCTCTTTCTCTCTCTCTCTCTCTCTCTCGAGTCGGGTTCTCAACAGCCTTTGGACTCATTAGTATCCGAACCGAAAGACAACTCTCTCTCTCTCTCTCTCTCTCTCTCTCTCCCCCCTCTTATCCAATGTTAGCGAACACTTGAGACACAGAACTCTTGTTGGCCTAAAAGCACTTGAGTTTCAGGATCTGTGCACTGGTATAGTGTTGGGTAGTGTTAAGTCGCGTCGACATAAGTGCGTGCATTCACTGCACTTAACAAATACTCGAGTGCTTCAGATAACTAGAGATACTTGAGATATACTCGAAGAATAGTGACTGTATTATACAGTAAGCGCTAACAGCTCTCGGCTCAGCTCACGGCTCAGCTCAAGCACCCGATCCTCTATTATTCGCTCAAAGGCTATCTCTAATGCACACATAAGTATAGACTTTGTTTCCAATCAAATACAGTATAGCACTCGTTATTCATACTCATCCACAATACCCTTTACCATTGACCTCCAAATTGTCGTCAAATTGTTTAATTATTTACTAATTTAATTGAATTTCTAGACAATTTCTATGTTATAATCCGTTTAATATGCTTTAATATATTTGAAATTAGTTATTAATGAGAATATTCTGTAAATACATTTGGATGTGATATGATTTAATGCATTATCTGTTATTTAGTACAATATTTTATTATTGTTTAATTAATAGTTAATTGCTATGATTTTAGTAAAAATATTGCAACAAAGTGTATAGCATTTTGAATGGTTTTACAGTAATTACTAATTAGTTTCAATTACACGAAAACATATTTATGTGATGTATTAGCGGTTTATATAGTTATGAATGGCATAATTGCCACACTATTAGCGCAAAACATATTCATTGAAGCGGTTTATATTGAAATGCAATGAATATTATGTATGAATTATAGCGAAATAACCCGATTATTAGGCGGAGTGGCGGTCGAGTGCGTCGACTCCATCCCCGACAACAACTGCACGTTTTCAGTGAAGACCAGTCTATGAGTGACAGCCATTCTGTTAGGATGTGCTTCTCTTCTCCTCTCTATCCCTCTTTAATGTATTATATTTAAAGATATAGTGGTTTAGTGTTGAGCCAAATGATGATAACTGTCGCCAATGAAAATAGGATTACTAGTCATCAACTTTATGTCCGGTAATTATGATTGACATCAGTTGTTAACAAATGGAGAATTACTTGTTATATACTGTATAATGTTATATAATGTGTATATTTCTCTCTTGTGCCTCACATTTCACCAACAAATGCATTGAATTTCTATGAATATGGATATGAGCACAGGTTATCCGCTCTCTGTATATCATTACTAATTATTATCTCAATTACTTGAGACTAAGAAACTCAAGAGTAATGCCATTTTGGTAATACTCGATGATATGGTTTTATCTTTTAAGGGTATCTGTAATGTCGACAAATCCTTTACAGCACAGGAATGTTGAGCCGACTCTTCAACTCATAGCCCTAACTATTGATTTGATATCATTCTCCTATCGATACTATGAAACCAATTATTCAACATTTAATTGTTGTTCATTGAAGTGAAGTAATTTATCATATTTAATGTCTTGATATATCATTCACTCAATTACTACTAATTTGTGTGACATTTGATAATCTCAACGACTTTTCTTATAAACATTTTTGTGCGAAATTAATTAAAAATATAAGTTTGTTGAATATTTTGCTACGAAATTCTCATTAATGATTGATTCTAATGTATTTAACAATCCATGACTTTAAGTGTTTTGTAATATTAATACATTGTTAACGATAAGTCGTTAAACCGTATAAAACAATCATTTTGTTTGTGCCGATACTCTCGCTCTCCCTCTTTGCCTTCATTTGTGTGTATCGTCTGATGTATTCGTGAACAGCCATCAGATCTCCTGAGGGTTTGTGGCAACTACTGGTCCTATTGGTGTTGTGGCACATCCTATATATCGGCTGTTCCGTACGCTTTTGCTTAGCCCTCTCTTACATACCATTAAACATAATTAAGTAAAAACACTTTTATCGCAACCATCTGTTAAATCAAATATATTTTGGTCCATCATTTTGTGACTTTAAAATCATATCAAAAATCATTCAAAAATTATTTCATACATTATATGTCATAAAAGAGTTTCATGTCTTATCGCGAAAATACATTAAATGTTTTGTTAGTAAATCGATTGAGTGTTTAAAGTTTCCATTAGTTCGTCAATTTAATGCTCATTTAAAACCTCTTAAATACTAGATTGACATTTAAAATGAGATAATTTGTGATAAGTTTTTTAAATAAACTCTCATGTCATGAATAGTCAAATGTTTGGACCAGTTTTGCTAATTCTTATACATAAGACGAGAATCTAAAGATTTGTTTTCATATTTATGCCATATTATCAGCTCTTTATAGCAAATTATTTATTCAAACAAAAAATATTTACACTAATGAGCTATAAAGCGATTAATTCTATATTTATATAACTTGTATTAAATAGCATATAATATTAAATAAAAATATTATGCATATGCTTATAATTTGCATTTAATATTAAAATCTAGCAGTAATATTTAGCGCTAAAATGATCATTCTTGAAGTACTGGCTGTGATTACCATTAAATATAAGACAAATGCAATAAATAGTTATTTATAAGAATCGTGTTTATGTTGTATTGAATACAATAAAGCGACAAATTTTAATCAAATAAAAACTAGAACTTTTATTGTAAACACGAAAATAATATTATTTGTGTATTTGATGACAATATAAAGCCATTATATTAAGTGCATTATTGTTTTGTTATATCTATTCTCATATGAATTGATTCATTAAATTAATTCATTTTAACAATAATTTGTTTTAACAATTAAACCATTGCTTAAATATTTTATTATTAAACACACAAATAATTGTTTTCTTGATTTACTACACAATATATACATTGAGTATATTCTTACCAAATGTTTATTCCCACTCTTGTCGTGTATATTATGTAATACTTTTAATTTAATGAAATGATTATTTATGTCATCTATTTATCCAATTATTAATTTAAAATATTTTAATACGAATTGTTTATTCACACAAAAACAGGTGGAAAACAGTGATTGTGTTGAAGAGAGTGTAGGCGTCGGTCAGGAAGATAAGGATTCACTGGAAGAAATCAATAGCATATCATTGACTGCAAATTCTTCCTCCCTATCGGTTGGACTCAACCATTCGAGCGGTTCATCCGTTTCTGATTGCGATAAGAGATTGTCGATAAAAAGCCTGAGCTCTACATCTAATGACAGTTCTCTTTCTTCGTCGTCCACCTCTTCAGCGACTCTGCCTTTAAATAGTTCTGACGTCGAAAGTGGTGAACAACAGAGTGATAGCCATAATATAATTAGTGTTGACGTGAAAGTTGACAGTCTGTCCGATGGGCCGACCACTTGTTCTTCATCCAAATCGCCTGCACTCGCACTCATTCCTCCCAAACCTAATCACGAATTAACACAAACATCGCCTTCACTCCCATCTGATTCGGTGACAAAAATCAACTCAATTGCACCCGAAGTGTGCGTCCAAACCCAGTCCACACCCAAACCTATCTGCAGTCCTGATGTGAAGCTCCCATTAGTTGTAGATCTCGAGTCGGGTTCTCAACAGCCTTTGGACTCATTAGTATCCGAACCGAAAGACAAGACACTCAACGGATACGAACGGACATATTCTTCACATTTCATTGAATCGGTTCTTCGCAATACCAGCCCTTCAGAGCAATGCAATGCCCGCACCGGTGAGTCGGAAAGGACTCCATCGGTGGTGAATCACACGCTCGCGACGTCTCCATTGAATAATAAACTTGAAAACAGTAATAAAGAGAACAATTCTTACGATTTGGACAGAATCTGTCCGAAAGCACCGAAATCTACCTCTAGTTCTGCTAATAATTGTAATAACTTTCACATTAATTCATCAAATGTTTCCAATTGTGTTAAAACTGTAGTTAAAGACACGGTTAGTGTAGGCGTCAAGAGGACAGCCTCACCGCCGCTCTCTAATCAAAGTACTGCCGCCAAACAGAACCGTCACTCGAGTCCTAACAATCAAAATAGTTTCGATTCTTCACTTAACTCTCCATTACATACGAGTGCTTCACAACAACAACACTCCAGTCTTCGGGGCCCTAATTGCCTCTCAAGTCTTAGTCATTTGAGTCAATCAATTGGTCAGAACTTCAATACCAGTAAAGATCGGAAAGAGTCGTCGAGTATCGGCGCCGTCAGCACTAAAAGCACGAGTTCTCGCACCACACCATCCGTTACCGTTTCAAACACTTCGTCCGAAAATACTTATCCAAACAACTATTCCACTCCTAAAAGTCATTTGTGGTCGTCTTCAAGGTATTCATTTCTATTATACGTAAACATAACGAATCCATATTTATTTTATAAAACTGTCTATTAGTTCCAGTACTGGTCTGAATGGTAGTTCTGTGGCCCACTTGTCGCCATCAAATCTGACGCCGCGTTCGGCCACTCCTAACATAGGAATACCATCATCAGTACACAGCAATCACTTGGGAATGTTTGCTTCACCCCTCCCTCCCTCACCGCTATCGTCAGTAGGGGGTGCAGTGGCCCCCTCTGCCACCCCTTCACCTTTTATTGGAGATTCACTATTTTCAGTTCACCAAAGTCAGTTCATCGCTATATCCACATTTGTGTCCACAATTTAACATTCATTTCTCCGCAGACCAAGACTTCTTGAGACGTGAATTGGACACAAGATTTTTGGCCTCATTGGACAGGACTATAAATATTCCTCCACCGCCTTATATGAGGAACGAAATGCATCAACACATACCTGTGCCACAGAACCAACCCTTTCCAATGGCACCAACCATTACCAACTCTTTAGTGCCGCAAACGAACCCACATTTAGCGGTATTTTTAAACTAAAGTCGATATAATTATCATTGAGTGACTAATGTTTGTATATATTAATTAGTACCCAAAACTGGATCAGACATCGGCTTACTTTAATCGCAATCCTATGGGCCTTCCGGGCTTTCCTAGTCTATCGCCGCTATTAACTCCTGGAGGTTCGGCAGTAACTCCACAACCAGGAGCTCTGACGGCCTCATCCAACACCCCTTTTGGACCGCCCGGCCATTTGGCGGCCTTTCAGCCCAAGGTTTGACTTATTATTGTTTTAAAATAATTTACAAATTATTAAAACTAATCACTATTTGATATTAATTTTAGATGAACTCATTGTCCACTAAAACGAAACCTTCAGCGGTATGTCTGCGATAAATGGAGAAAAGAGTAATGTTTGAAATCTAATCTCATTGTTTACTTTGCAACAGAAGTCCGGGCGCTGGTGTGCAATGCATGTGCGGATTGCATGGGAGATATACCATCACCAACAGAAACAACAACTAGATTTGCCTCATAAGAGTGGCATCCCTTCGACGCCGTCTAAGAGTGGATCAGATCTGCTCCGACCCCTTAACCATATGTTTTCATTGGGACCGCGACCTCAAGACCTGCCGCCCTTCTCGTCACCCATATTAGGCGCCGCCTCTCGCGCGCCGTTTGACTCTCCACTGCCTTCACATCACAATCAATTTGGATCAACGCCTCCATCACCTCATCTCTCATCCCGAACAACGAATTTCAATCGTTTTCCATCGTTTGGAAACTTTAATTCTTTAAGTTTGCCTCAAGTGACGGGCCCTCCGAACCCTTCTGGGACTCTGTTTGGTCCGACACCTATATCTGGGGCAAGAGATCTGCCAATTCCTGGATGTCTGCCCGGATTGAGTGCCTCAGGACCTGATATTTGGTCCAGAAGTGCATCGACTCGTCCGACGTCTGCACTGTTTCCTCCGTTAACGGCGTCTACATCTTCGAGCACTTCCTCGTCTTCGTGGGGAGGACTGAAAGCAGAGGGCGAACGCAATCGACTCACTGATGACTCGTATCACAAACGCAAACACTCAGAGACTGGCGATAAAGAGGCCAAACGTTTCGAAAGAGACAAATCCAGAAGTGATGACAAAATCGAAGCCAAACATAAGGATCAGTCAAATAGTCATAAACACAGTTCCAATTCATCGCTATCTTATTCATCGAGAAATGGAGACATCTTTGCAGATAATAAGAGCAAAGATTGGGTTAAAATGAATTCTAAAAGAGATTCTTCGAGTTCACCACTTCATCGATCACATCATTCATCGCATAGCCATTCGTCACATCAGTCACATCATAGCCATAGTCATCATCACAGCCACAGTCATATCCATAACCAAAGCCATAGCCATAGCTCGACAAAGAATTCAAACCCCGATATGAGTGCCTTCGATAACAACAATAGATTGAGTTCTGTTGGCGTTAAAGACGAACAAAGAGATGAAAACGGCTTAATGTCTGCCAGTGATAGACAGACCCGGTTTGTGTCCGATCCAAATGATCCTAAGGGTAGGACTAGTTCTGTGCCAACAATTGCCACATCGAGTGCATCCAATCTTCTCAACTCGTCGTCCACTTTAGCGGCAATGGGTTTGAATAATTCGTTAGAAAAGGCTCGGCTTATGGGTCTGTTTGGCGGCATTCACGGCACTCCCCCTCCGGTGACCTCCCATTTCAATGCTAACAATTCGTATTGGAATCCATTGATGCCTCCCGTTGTCGACCCCTTCAAGAGTTTACACGAATTACAAGTGAGACCCGATTTTTTAGACAGAGAAAACATTTTCCAGAGGTATAGCCTCTTGAACTCCTCGGGCGGCGGCGCCTCTCTTATGGAACGGTTAGCCAAAGAGAGCGCCGAAAAGGAAATGTTAAGCCATTCGATAGAGAAACACAACTCAAAACTCATAGCTTCTCACATGCGATCCAATGACATGTCTTTCACATCTGGTCTTCCGGGCGGTCATAATCCTCGGACTCCTCTCACATCACACCCACACATAGCACCCCCTCCTCAGCCGTCAATCCCTTCGTGTTCGTCGTCCAACATATTTCCCGCAAATCCCTATTTAAATAGTTTGCATTCATTGAGTGCGAGCGCCGGCCAATACATGAAGGCCAATAAGACGGCGATTCCAATGCATACGTCCTCCTCGTCCTCGTCATCATCCGAGACGTCATCCCCTTCTTTGGGTTCTTTGGGTCCGACGAATGGCACAACACTTCCAGCACTTATACCCCACATATTAAACCACTCGACGGCAAACATAGCGAACTCTAAGTTATCGATTGGTTCCCTAATTGAGAGCCAATTGGATGCCATTAATTGTAAGGCCAGTGAATCGAAAGCGCCGACCACTGGACTCGTGGCCAGTAATGGCAACACAAGTGATGTCGAGATATTAGAAACTAATTCAAGATAGCTATCGATTAGATATGATCTCAAAGCCTAACAAATACTTACGAATTGACAGAAGAGACTAATTGACTGATAATTGGAGGCCTTCTCTACCATTCATTGGAATAGTTATGCCTTTTATGACAATTGAATCATAATTTCTACAAAAAATATGACAATTGAGTGGATATTCGTCGCTAATTATGTGCTTAAAAAACACAAAAACAATACTAAATATAAATGGATATAAATATACATTAAAATAGAGTGCAGTTTTGAGTTAATAAATTAATTATTATTTATTATTAGTTCGTCTCTAAAGACATGTAAATACTAAAGCAATCATGAATTCAAGTGTTTGTCATTTCACTGCACATCAACTCTCATCCCTCTCTATCTCTCTCTTTCTCTTCACGACTAAATCTGAAACAGATTTCTGTAAATAATTATAATATTTCTGACAAACGATTGAAAAGATTATGTGATTTTAATTTCTCCTTTCATTTATTGGAAAAATGTTTTTTATAATAATTTTAAATCCTATTTATTGTTGACATATATTTCGTTGACTATTCGTTGTCTGTATTGTAGAGCCGATCGAAACGAATGCATATTTAATATTATTAATTAATTATTACTTATTATTATTATTATATAAACATTTGAAAGATTTTTTAAAAATACATTTTTATTATGCATTTGGTTTCCAAAGTGTAGAATAACTGTATATTAATATGTGTTTCAATTTTTTGCTATCAATTGAATGCGTTTTTTCAATATAATTGTAATTAATATTAAATTTATTATTAAAATTAGGAGACATTCAGTTCTTTATATTCATTTTATTCATTCATTCAAAACCTTTAAAAATACTAACAATTTGTTGATTTGGAATTGAAAACAAATATCACTTCGTTTTCTATGGATTCAATTATCATATCATTGTTTGTCTGTAATTCTGTTACAAATGCATCATATCTTGAGATTCAAAACCGTGGGCTAAGGAATTGGATCAACAAAATATACACAGTATTACACACTTCATAACTCGTCGACAGATATGACACTTTTTTGTTTAAATATAGCAATAGTTTGTTACAAATATATTCATACAATCAACTGATATTTAGTAACAATTAATACATGAATTTTTGGGCAATTCCCCAATTAAATCACTTAATACAATCGGGAATTGCATACCATTACTAATGGTCCATTAGATATACACAAATACATCACTTTTTCCCCAATTTTGGCTAATTTTGAAAAATTCATTTTATTCCAAATCTGTCCGAAAAACAAAATTTTAATGAAAATACTGAAGAATATTGTGTTTTAGACTAAAAACATAAATTGTTTCTAAATTGTTTGCAAAACAATATTGACGTCCAATAGGTATTGTAATTTAAAAACAGGAGTTTACAAGCATTACAAGCATTATTCCAATTCTTGCGTCTATGGCTGCAGTAAAATTGTATTATAATTTGACCGTATTATAATTTATATTTCGAAAATGTAAAATCACTCTACTTTATCTAAAATCACTAATTTTAATTGACTGATTAATATAATATTCATTTGAATAAAATTAATAATCAATTTCCAAGTGATAGAACTTTAAAAGTTGTATTCAAATGTTTAAATTTGCCATTTTATTGCCCAATTTGACCACTTTTACACCCGATTCTGGTCCCAATTTGGGTGTTTTGATTGCACAAAAATGGAGTCTCAAATCAAAGTAATAACCAATGGTTTTATGATTTAATTAAAGATAATGTCGTTGAATGAGTTGTCCAGTGATAGTAAACTCACAATAGATAAGTTGTGGACATATGAGTGAATTGATTACACAATCATTTGAATCAATTTAATCAGTATTTATTTTCATTGAATCAAATATACTGAACATATGCTGTGATATAATTTGTTGTTAGAATACATTAAAGTTCAAATGACATTCACATTAAAGTCAACTGAATTTATTTAATACATAAAATTCAATGATTTGTTTCAATATATCAATTCATTCACGTGTTGTTCATTGAGTCAATCAATTGATTGAAAAATATAATTCAATATTTTTGTTTCAAATTAAGCTTTTATTGGATTTAAAATTTTAAAAACAATACTAATGTCTATTTTTTGGGCAAAAAATTTTGATAAATTTTAGTCAATTTCTAAATAAAATACTATTAAATATAATCTGATTGAAAGCTATAATCAAATCGATAATTAATATAAAAAGATACGAAACAATAGGACTTAAATGATATAATAAAGTACTA
>CAJPIZ010000096.1:0-36382 GCA_905368565.1 Medioppia subpectinata
ATTCCTTAAATTATTTAAATGCGAACGTTCTTTTCTTTAAATGACTACATGCGAACATAGGGGGGAGGGGGGGTCTAGATTTCTTAAAAAGTGCGAACGTACTATGTGAATCACCCCTAATTATTATTATAGTATGTTAATTTAGGTATCGGATAAACATGGCTGCCGTTATTGTTAATGCAGTTTACTAGTTATTAAGAATTGTATGCAAAGTCACCATGTTTATCAGAAACCGAGATTTATTAATTAAAAAACTAAAATTATATTTTAATTAATTTAAAAAATATTGATTAATTGACCTAAAACCCTATTCTGTTCTTAAACAGTATCAAACATTTGTAGTGAATATAATTATTTAGTTATAAGAAAATACGACATACACGTAAGATATTTGTAATAAATCTAACATTATAATTTTGTCAAATATTTTATTTATTGTATACTTAACAACTATTTAAATGTTAAATAACAGCCTTAGTACAAATGCATAACATTTCCATAATAAGGGCATATATAAAGGGCTTTATAATCAATAAATAAACGATTTATAAAGAAATACAAATAATTTGTTAGTGTACTAAAGTACCAAAATGACCAAAAATGTACATAAACACTTGCACTGGGTTTGTTTACTTGATTGCAGTTTTAAATTAACACCGCTATTATAAAGTTTTTAAATTGTTAACAATTATTTTACATTGTGTGACTAATATTGATTGATTATTAAATGTACTGTAACGGTTGCAAGACCTAAATATTATTTGAAACTTATTATTTAATATCTAATGATATAATTATATTGATGTCTATGTGCCCGCAATAGTGTATTATTGATTACAATAAACTATTATTAAATAAATGATTATAACACAGAAAAACAAAATATTTATTGTGTTTGTATTATATAATAACATTGATTGAATAAATAATTAACACCATATACATTTTATACTAACGATATTAATGAAGTTTACATATCATAATAAAAAAGCAAAATTAATATTACATATTAAATTAAAACCCTTTATATCAACAAATGGCCTAGGTTTTTATAATTAATATAGTCGTATTAGCCGTAGTTCATAGACTGTTATGAATAAGAATGCAAATTGTAAAATAACATACGGTATTATGATGTACTGTAATTTGTAACACAATCAAATATTAAATTAAATAACCAATCTATAATAAAGTATGAGATATAATAATAATATTAACATTACTATGGATTATAATAATAATCCACATAAAGGATTAAAACTGATTATAATGTACTGCAAATTTTCTGGTCACGTTTACTTTGGCCATGGATTCAATGGACAGACATGTTTCTTAACAAAACTATTGCAATTTGTATTAAACATTTTATTCGTTGCTCTAATTGTGTATCAATTTATATACGATATAATGTATATAATCAACAATTCCGGGGCCTATGGTATCGATCCCTCCAAATCAAGAATTACATATATTTTATGCATTTTGGGAAGCATTGGATTCTCGACACAAACCCTATGCGTCTGTTTATTCCTATGGATTAACGATAAGAAAATTCTGGACTTATTTAAAGCACCGGAATATCAATGGATTAATCAAAAACTTGAGCACAGAATCGGTTTATTTATATGTGTTTTCATATTTTTTGCTACACTCGCAACAGAAATGATTTTTAATGTGTGTTATTATTTTTTGCATTTAATTAACGAACCCTTTGATTACTATTTATTTATAATAAGTCCCATAATTTACATTCTGGAATTTAATTCACAATTATTGCCTATTGGTTTAATTGCTTATAAATGTTGCTTAATTTCACAACAAATCAATGGTTTGAAATACAAGTTAAAAAACGTAAACATAATTAGTATTTACAAACGTGTAGTTAATTTAAATGATTTAAACAAACGGTTTGATAAAATAGCGTCGGTTTATATACTAATTGTGTTTATAATAAATAGTATTAAATGTGTGTCTGTTTTGTGTACGATATTTATGGGCCCTAAAGACAGCCTTTCGTTTAGTATCGGTTCACTAATTGAATGTTTAATTATGTTTACAAGTCTTACAATAGTCTGTAATCTGATTCCCAAATCATATAATAATTTTTTACATGAATTGCAATTATTTTATGCCATAAATATTAATCAAATGAATGAAAATTCATATTTAATACTATTAAAGGAATTGAGAAATGAATTTTATTTAACGGCTTATGGTTTGTATAAAATTGATTTCAAAACATTGATCTCATGTTTGTCTCTAATTCTCACGTATTCTGTAATTCTCATACAAACTGTAAATACAAAATAATCAATAGATTACTATGTAATAAAACAAATACACAAATGAATTATCAATTTTTAAGTCGTGGCTTTATATCTACTTTTTGCACACATAATATAAATGTAAAATAGCAAACTGTCAATTTATCTAACAAGTAAGCAGATTTTTTTTATGTATAAACCTCATAATTAAATATGATAATAATAAAATTGTTATTAAAATGACATTTATGTCATGTTAGTCAAAATAAATTGATAAGTATGAAATCAAGATAAAGGCCTCGATGTAATGTATAAATAGTTTCTATTCAATCATTATAGTAAACAACATAATAATTTATATTTTTAAATAAAATCAATAAATAAAATAATAAAAAACATGTTTTAGTTAAATCAATTAATTATTATTTATGCTAAATTGGCATAAAAGAAATTGAAAAATACAATTTTCAATAACAAAAATAATAATTTATATTTCACATTTATAAAATATATCATTGACACAAGTTATTTTATTTATAAAACTAATAAAATAATAAATACTGTAATCTTAATCAATGGATAATAACCAACGCTTTGGTCTTAATCTAATAATAATGTATTGTAAATTATCTGGTCATGCTTGTTTTGGCCGTGGATTATGCGCGTGGCCATATACTTGGATACAAATGTTACAATTTATAATAAATCTATTATTTGTGGCGTTAATGATCTATAAATTCATTGAAAATGCTTTATTATTGTTTACATATCATGGCATAAATCCGTCAAAATCGCGACTTATATACATCTTATCTATTGTGGAAAACATTGGATATTCAACGCAAACATTGATTGTCTGTATATTCCTATGGATTAATAACAAGAAAATTCTTGATTTATTTACAGCACCAGAATATCAATTAATTCCGGTTAAAACTGAACATAGAATCGGTTTATTCGCGTGTATTTTAGTATTATTTAGTATAATATTTTCCGAAATTATATTTAATACTTTATATTATTTCTTATATTTAGTTAACCAACCCTTTAATCTTTACATATGTATTATACGTCCTATAATTTTCATGTTTGAATTTAACACACAATTAATACCCATTTTATTACTTGCCTATAATTGTTGCCTAATTGCACAACAAATCAATTGTTTGAGATCTAATTTAAAACAATTAATGATTATTAATATTTATAAACGTGTTATTAATATCAATACTTTAATCAAAAGGTTTGATAAAATATTTTCATTTTACTTAATGATTGTGTTTGTAATCAATGGTATTAAATGTGTTTCAGTTTTGTGTACACTATTTGTTGGTCCAAAAGACAGTCTATCCATATCTATTGGATCACTCATTCAATGTTTAATTATGTTTCTCAGTATAACAATAGCCTGTAATTTAATCCCCAATTCATATAATGAATTTTTGCGTGAATTTCAGTTATTTAATGCCATAAATAATAATCAAATAAATGAAAATTCATATTTAATACTATTGAAAGAAATGCGAAATGATTTTTATTTAACGGCTTATGGTTTGTATAAAATTGATTTCAAAACATTGATTTCATTGTTTTCACTAATTCTAACGTATTCTGTAATTCTCATACAAACTAATGTGTAATTCTATTATTTAATTGTGATTTTATTATAAAATTAAATCTAATTAAAATCATTCTTGTTATGTCATTAAGAAGAATATTTTTAAAATACCATAATTAACACACTTTAATCACATTTTAATCTGTCTAAATATCTTTATTTATAACAAATACAATAATTGTTAATTAATAATACACTAATTATTAGTAATTAATCATTCAAATGCTAAATTGGTTTACATTTAAAGTAAAAATGTGTTCATAAAAACAATTTAAAATTTATATTTCTGTGGATTTTGAATGAATTCCGAAATAATTTCGGGCAGTTTTGCGATACTATTATCCGATTGTATTCTTTGCGATATTTTCATCAGTTTTTCATTCAATTCCTTATTATTTAACAGACTTTCGATTGCATTCAATAACTCCTCTTCGGAGCACTTGTAGGCATCGAGTCGTATACCAAACCCTTTCTCGTGAACTCATGCGATATTTTCATCAGTTTTTCATTCAATTCCTTATTATTTAACAGACTTTCGATTGCATTCAATAACTCCTCTTCGGAGCACTTGTAGGCATCGAGTCGTATACCAAACCCTTTCTCGTGAACTCTCTGTGCGTTATCCCATTGATCACCAAATAGTGGCAAAACAATCATAGGTTTACCAAAATGAAAGGTTTCGGTCAATGTATTGTTCCCGCCGTGGGTTAGCACCAAATCAACTAACGGTAAGACTTGGATCTGTGAGACATACCCCTCGCCCCACATATTATCAGGCAATGAGTACTCGTTATGAAGGGGTCCTTTTGATACAATAAACCTGTGCTTAGATTTGGACAAAATCTTCACTAATCTCTTCATATTGTCCACATCTGCCGCACCCATAGATCCCAATGAAAAATAGACTAACTTTCCCGGTCTGTCCCTCAAAGGCGCCGGTATTTCAAATGGTATTCCCTTCTCAATTCGCATCAAATTATCAAAACGGATGTAATTTGTAGGCAATGGTCTCAAGTCGTGATAATCCAATTCCAGAGGATAGCCATAAATATTGAGACATTTGTCATTATTCGCGAACACATTCTCTTTCAACGGCTGACAACCTCTTGAGATGACGTAATCATTGGATTGAATCCATACCTCATTCAACGTCCGATTCCGTACGTCTCTGAATATCTGCCACTCGTTTACATCCGTCGCCGATAAACCTGTTTATCATTAAATTTAAAAATATACTTTGAATTATTTAGAGTACATTTATATCCCTTCCCCTATTTTTACTTAAACAGACAAAAAAGTGCACACAAATACAACAGTAACATACAATAGGGGATGTGTAACAGAGTTTGTGGAGGGGGCTGACGGCTAGTAACCAATTATTGGAAGTGCGGTATTAATAGACTATTAATAATAATAAAACATGTAATTAATACCTGAAGTGAATGGCGGCAGTCTATTATCATCGCGTATTTTCAACGGATTAGTAATCCAAAGCCATACATACGGTATACCCGAGAGTTCAATGGCGGGTATGGATAGCATTTGCTCGACAATTATTAAGTCGGGAGCGATTAAAGGCAATAAAGTGGTCAAACGTTTGTCCACTTTAATCGCCCGATGCATCAAATCAGCCCATACTCGGCCTCTATTAGCGAGTTTCTGGAAAGCAGTTTTGGGTCCAATTCTACCGTCGCTTACCAACTGTTGGGCCATATCTTTGACGTTATTATTATCGATGTTTGGCTTGTTTTCCATATTAGGGTCGCTTATATCGCACCAATCGATGCCATAGTCTTGAAGTCGAGCCCTCCAGTGGCTGTCAATCAGGAATATGGGTCTGTGTCCGGCGCTGAGCAACACCTGTGCCGCACCTATCGCTGGGTTCACGTGTCCGATATCGGGACAGAGCGGGACGAACAGTATTTTCAATCCTTTAGCCATAATATGTGTTACAAAACTAGCATTTATTATAAAAAATGATTGTGTGCATGTGTATTTATTTGCTGAGTAATATTTTATTTTGCTTATATGTAATACAAGGATGTGTTAAAGTGTGAATTTAACAATGTCATTTAATAGTTAACGCATAAATTTATTAATATTGATGTGAGAGCCTCGTTGGCGGTGGTGCCCAACCCCATCCTTCCAGCTCAATTTTATTTAAATAAAGTAATTCAATAAATATAAAATCTACAATAGACATTATATAAAATACATACAAATACTTACATAAAATTGTTACACATAATAAAACACAAACAACACATATAAGAAATAAAATATAAAATGAATAATAAGAATAGAAATAAAAAATGAATAAAAAGATAAGAACGAAAGAAAGTGAATAATAAAGAATAGATAAGTGAAAAGTAAAAAGTTGTTGATTAGTAAAAATGAAAAAAGACAATACAATAGTGATAAAAAAGTAAAAAACGATGAGAATTGAAAATGAAAAAGCAAATATAAGATATACTATATATTATATAGTTTGACTTATCACATGTTTTATTATAAAAATAAAATTAATAATTAGATTTAGTTATTAAATTCTAAATGTATTTATTATTCACTCATTTATAACTAATTCAAATCGTCCACGTTAAATGTACTTAAAGTGACATTTTATCACGGCTTTCAACATAAATAACAAATTATTATTATTAGTTGTTTAAATTAAAAACGAACATGTCAATTTTGCCATTTTTATTCATTAATTATAGTAAACAACATGATTAAATATTATAAAATCAATAATGAATACAAATGAACAATGACTAACTTAAATAATTTATTTTGTCAATGGTGACAAAATTTATGTTATTTTTAGTTATTAATCATACAAGGTAATTGCATTTACTAATTCTTAAAAATAATATTATTAGTACATAATATAAAATTAGATTGATAGATAAATAAAATAAATCAATGGATAATAATCAACATGCTGGTCTTAAGTTAATTATATTGTATTGTAAATTATCTGGCCATGTTTATTTTGGTCGTGGATTCACTCGGCGGACATATTTGTTAAAACAAATATTACAACTTGTATTAAACCTATTATTTGTTACGTTAATAGTCTATAAATTTATAGACAATACTTTATTTGTATTTACAAAATATGATGCTTTTGGCATAAATCCATTAAAATCACGACTTATATACATCTTATCTATTGTGGAAAACATGGGATATTCAACACAAACACTGATTGTCTGTATATTCCTATGGATTAATAACAAGAAAATTCTGGATTTATTCAAAGCACCGGAATATCAATCAATTCCGGCTAAAACTGAGCGTAGAATCGGTTTATATACATGTATTTTAATATTATTTATAACAATAAGTTCCGAAATAATGTTTAATCTAATGTATTATTTCTTGCATTTAATTAACCAACCCTTTAATACTTATATATTTATTTTACGCCCAATTATATTCATGTTTGAATTTAACACACAATTAATACCCATTTTATTACTTGCCTATAACTGTTGTATAATTTCACAACAAATTAATTGTTTAAGATGTAATTTAAAACATGTAACTATTGTTAGTGTATATAAACGCGTCATAAATATCAATATTTTAATTAAAAGGTTTGATAAAATATTTTCATTGTATTTATTGATTGTGTTTATAATCAATGGTATTAAATGTGTTTCAGTTTTATATACATTATTTGTTGGCCCAAAATTAAGTTTTCCCATTGCCTTCGGTTCACTCATTGAATGTTTAATTATGTTTATAAGTATAACAATTGTTTGTAATCTAATTCCCAATTCATATAATGAATTATTATATGAATTGCAAGTATTTTATGCCATAAATTACATTCAAACGCATGAAAATATAATTTTATTAATATTAAAAGAAATGCGAAATGAATTTTATTTAACGGCTTATGGTTTGTATAAAATTGATTTCAAAACATTGATCTCATGTTTGTCTCTAATTCTCACGTATTCTGTAATTCTCATACAAACTAATATATAAATAGTATTTGCTTTGTATTGCTTTTAAGAAAAATTCCTAATAATAAAAATTATTTTTATAAATCTGATCGAATGTACATTCTATAATACATAAAATACATTCTACAGTAAAATTCAAGTGCTTTTAACTTATTAGCAAATAATTTTTACGAACGCTCGCCTTCGGTCAAATCATTTTTACGTTCAGTCAATTTATTATGACAGCAGTGAGTGTTGTATGCAATGAATGCAGTCATTGAAAGAGTGCGACGTTTCATTCGATTGTTGTCGCAGTGCTTGCAATACAACACTCACTGATGTCATAATGAATTGACTGTACGTAAAAATGATTTGACCGTCGGCGAGCGTGCGTAAAAATCATTTGCTCATAAGTTAAAAGCACTTGAATTTTACTGTATGTACATTCTTTATATTCTATAATAGAGTTGGACTATTCTGGTCACACTTCAATATGAATAACCTATCACTCGATTAACCATCTTTATTATTATTTGAAACAAAAATCCATATTAATTACTTTTATAAATAACGTAAAATAAAAGTTTGCATATTTAAATTCAAGCATAACTTTTATTTAAAAATTATAATTTGAATAATACACCTACACTGTATATTGACGTCTTAGATTTTATGAACTACATTAAAAATGATTTAGTTTTACATTTAATATTTAAAGTAACCATGCCAATTAACCATTTATTAGAATGATGTAAGTAAACAGAATATTTATCATATAAATTTTTATTTTATATATAATTAAAATAATTGTAGTTTTCGTCAATATTCATCATTTATTTATAATTATAACAATTAAATCATAAAAGAAATGTCATTTTTATCTACCAAAATGTTATTTTTGAATGGTAAGTAATTTAATAATTCAGTATATGATAAATAAACATGTCATGTTTAAATTATTAGCTGTTTAATCTATAACATTGAATGGTTTTTACATATAAAAATCCTATAATAATATTTAAAAATTATTACATTTATCATATTTGGGTAAATATTGACAATTTTAAATTGCATAAATATAATTATTTAATTGGATTAAACAATGGTTGATAACCAATACTCCGGCATTAAGCTACTTATATTGTACTGTAAATTATCTGGCCATGCTTATTTCGGTCATGGATTCAATGGGCGGACTTGTGTTTTGCAACAAATAATACTCTTTATAATAAACATGATATTTATATCAGTAATAATATATTACTTTGTTGATCGTATATATTGTATAATAATACTCTCCGAAAGTTTTCATATTGATTTATCAAAATCAAGGATTTTAAATATTTTACATATTGTAAAAAGAATTGGATTTTCGGCTCAAACACTGATTGTCTGTATATTCCTATGGATTAAGAATAAGAATATTCATAAGTTATTTAAAGCACCGGAATATCAAACAATTCCATTAAAGACTGAATACAGAATCGGTTTATTTATTTGTATTTTTACCATTTTATTTGCAATTATTCTTCAAATTATTTTTATTGTCATTGATTTGTGTTTTGATGTATTAATCATATCTTTTAATTTTAAAATTATTATAAATTATATAATTTACATTATTATGTTTAATACACATTTAATACCAATTTCGTTAATTGCATACAATTGTTGCTTAATTTCCAGACAAATCAATTGTTTGACATTTAATTTAAATTCACTTCACATGAATTACATTTATAAAAGAGTTATAAATATAAATACATTAATTAAACAGGTTGATGAAATATTTTCATTTTATTTGCTGATTGTATTTATAATTAATAGTTTTAAATGTGTATCACTTTTATTTACTCTTTTCATTGGTTCAAAAAGCGAGTTATTTTATTGCATTAGTTCACTAATTGAATGTTTAATTATATTTATTAGTATAACAATTGTTTGTAATCTAATTCCTATATCATATAATAATTTTTTACATAAATTGCAATTAATTTATGCCATAAATAATAATCAAAATAATGAAACCACAATACTTTTACTATTGAAAGAAATGCGAAATGAATTTTATTTAACGGCTTATGGTTTGTATAAAATTGATTTCAAAACATTGATCTCATGTTTGTCTCTAATTCTCACGTATTCTGTAATTCTCATACAAACTAATCAGTAATTATATAAATAAATTTTATATTTAATACTATTATTGTTATCTAAAATGTATAACAAACTGCAGAAAATAATAATATTATGTACATAATTATATACATGTTATATACTATTCATGTCATATTATTTTAAGAAATTTTTAAACTAAAATATACCCTTACTTGTTAGTGCACTTGTTGGATTTTGATTTGTTGTTTATAAGTTTATTTTATATGAGTTTATAAGTATATTTTTGTTTTATCATTGTACAAAATGTATTAATTGTTTATTAAATCATTTTCTGATATAAATAATATTTTCTTCTTCTATAATGTTATAAATATATGAATATTAACGAAATATTTAAAATTTTCAATAAATGTATTTTTGTGCTATTTTCCAATAAACAAATGTCAAAAACAAATTAAATTGTTAAAACGACAAATTATCACATATATAATTATATTAAATAATTGCTTACACATCCAAACAAAGGTTCATTTTTACATAGGTTTACTCATAGCTCCAAATAGACATCGATTCGGAAAAGGAAGTGTACTTTTATTAGGCTTCTCAGATATTTGTTCATGAAAAATTTCTAGAAAGTTTCTGCAATGAATTTCTTTAGGACCAACACTAATGGCTATAATAGCCTCCTTTATGTAATTTACAGTATAAATGATGTTATTTTTACATTTAATATTTAATTTAAACATGTTCATTAATAATTTATTTTATTGATGTAAGTAAATTGATTATTTATTATATAAATTTTTATTTTATGCTGTATATACCAATAATTAAAATAATTCATCATTTATTTGTAATCATAAAAGAAATGTCATTTTTATCAACCAAAATATTATTTTTAAATAATAAGTAATTTAATTAATAATTCAGTATACAATAAATATTCATGTTATGTTTAGTTTATTTGTTGTTCAATCAATATTAAATTGAATGGTTTTACCATATAAGAATCTTATAATAATATTTATTCATTGTAACATTTATAGAATTTGTGTGAATATAATAATTTTAAGTGAATCTTTTAATATAAAGTGAAGAAATATAACTATTTAATTGTATTAAACAATGGTTGATAACCAATACTCTGGCATTAAGTTACTTATATTGTATTGTAAATTATCTGGTCATGCTTATTTTGGTCATGGATTCAATAGACGGACTTGTGTTTTGCGACAAGTATTACAGTTTATTGTAAACATGATATTTATATCGTTAATAATATATAATTTTATTGAGCGTATATATTATGTAATAATAATTTCCGAACATTCTTACATTGATTTATCAAAATCAAGGCTTTTATATGTCTTATATATTGTGAAAAGAATTGGATTTTCGGCTCAAACACTGATTGTCTGTATATTCCTATTAATTAAAAATAAGAATATTCTGGAGTTATTCAGAGCACCGGAATATCAATCAATTCCCGCAAAGACTGAATACAGAATCGGTTTATTTATTTGTATTTTAACCATTTTATTCACAATTATTTTTCAAATAACATGTTTTGTACTTGAATTTTGTTTTGATGTATTAATAATACCTTTTAATTGGAAAATGGTTACAAATTATATAATATACATTTTTATATTTAACACACATTTCATACCCATTGCGTTAATTGCATACAATTGTTGTCTAGTTTGCAGGCAAATCAATTGTTTGACATTAAATTTAAAACATTTAAACATAAATTACATATATAAAAGTGCTATAAATATAAATACATTAATTAAACGATTTGATAAAATATTTTCATTTTATATATTGAATGTTTATATAATAAATAGCTTAAAATGCACTTCAGTTTTATATACTATTTTTATTAATTCAAAAAGTGCTATATTTTATAACATTACTTCACTAATTGAGTGTTTAGTTATGTTTATTAGTATAACAATTGCATGCAATTTAATCCCCAAATCATATAATAATTTTTTACATGAATTGCAATTATTTTATGCCATAAATAATAATCAAATGAATGAAAACACAACTCTTTTACTATTGAAAGAAATGCGGAATGAATTTTATTTAACGGCTTATGGTTTGTATAAAATTGATTTCAAAACATTGATCTCATGTTTGTCTCTAATTCTCACGTATTCTGTAATTCTCGTTCAAACTAATCAGTAATTATATAAATAAATTATAAACTTAATACTTCTATTGATAATCCATAACCAAATGTAAAAAATAATAATATTATAAAGTTATATTTTATAATTATTTATAATTTTCTGTATATAATTTTTTTTAAAGTAATTTCTTAACTAAAATATAACTTTATGGCACTTCTTGGTTTTTGATTTGTTGTTTATAATTATATTTTAATTTCACCAATGTACAAAATGTATTATTTCTTTATTAAACTTATTTTCTGTTATAATACGTTATTTTCTTATTTTTAATTACATATTTAAAATTATCGATTAAAGTGTTTTTGTGCTATTTTTAAATAAACAAATTTCAATAACAAATTAAATTGTCTGCATGGCAAATTATCACATATACAATTGTACAACTATATTAACTAATTGTTATTTTATTCTAACAAAACATCTCTTTATTAATTAAATTCTTTTATGAAGAAAATAAAAATATGATTTATTTGTATTAAAAATTATTTTTATTGTAAACAAATTAATTCATCCAAGGATAAATTATTGTAATCATTATGTCTAAAATAAAACGTGTATTGTAATCAAACAAAAGCCATTAAAATATTAAATATCTTGTAAATAATTGTTATTGATTATATGTCATTAAGCTGTAAATGGCAAAGTTAAATAAAATTTCTATAATAATTAATATTTTATTATTTACAATAATTAAACAGTGTACATTAAATTGTTAAAACATTGTAAATAGTATTTCTATAAATTTGTAAAAAGTTTATTTTATATATTACTTTATATAAACATTCTGAATATATAAGATAATGGTAATGGCTGATAATCAACATTTTGGAATTAAATTAATCATAATATATTGTAAATTATCTGGCCATGCTTATTTTGGACATGGGTTTAATGGGCGTAAATGGATTGGGAAGCAGATAATACAGTTTGTATTAAACTTAATATTTGTGTCATTAATGGTCTATTAGTAATCTATTGAAAAGACAATACTTTTACTATTGATAGAAATGCGAAATGAATTTTATTTAACGGCTTATGGTTTGTATAAAATTCATTTCAAAACATTGATCTCATGTTTGTCTCTAATTTTCACATATTGTGTAATTCTCGTTCAAACTAATTTGTAATTTAATTATTAAATCATAAAGTAACATTATATTTAATATTATTATTAATAATGTATAATTTAATGTAGAAAATAATAATATTATATATAAATAAAATATAACCTTATGACACTAGGTTTTTTAATTTATAAGTTTATAAGTCTATTGTATTTTTATTTCACCAATATGCAAAATGTAATTCTTTATTAAAATCATTGTCTTTTATATAACATGTTATTTTATTATTTATAAAAAAATTTCAAAATTATTGATAAATTTATTTTTGTGCTAATTTCAAATAAACAAATTTCAGTAACAAATTAAATTGTCAGTCAGCATGGCAAATTATCACATAAATTATTATGTTATATAATTTCTGTTTTATTCTGACATAACATCTCTTTATTCATTAAATTCTTTTAAAGAAAATAATATTATTTGTATTAAAAATTATTTTTATGGTAAACAAATTAATTCATCAAATAGACATAATTTTGAAATAATTATGTACAAAATTAAAAAGTGTATTGTATTCAAACAAAAGCGATTAAAATAATAAATATTTATGTCATTTTTATTGATGGATATATTATATGTTATAACTGAATATAGTAAAACAGTAAATGGGCAAACCTTTATAAAAATTTCTATAATTAATATTTTATTATTTACAATAATTATACAATGTATATTTAATTGTTAAAACACTGTAAATTTGTAAAATGTTATACTTTATATATTACTTTATAGAAATATTTTGAGTAAATAAAGATGGTTGATAATCAACATTTTGGAATTAAATTAATCATAATGTATTGTAAATTATCTGGCCATGCTTATTTTGGGCATGGATTTAATGGGCGTAACTGTATTGGGAAACAGATAATACAGTTTGTATTAAACTTAATATTTGTCGCATTAATGGGCTATTTCTTCATAAAATGCATTCAAGATATTATCATAAATTCTGTTTCTTTGTATATAATTGAATCAAAATCAAGAATTTTATACATTTTATATATTGTGGAATACATTGGAATCTCAACTCAAGCACTGATTGTCTGTATATTCCTAAGGATTAATAACAAGAATATTCTGGAGTTATTTAAATCACCAGAATATCAATCAATCCCCTCAAAGACTGAATACAAAATCGGCTTATTTATTTGCGTTTTTACAATTTTATTTACAATTACTTTTAAATTTACCATCACTATTATAGATTTTTGTTTTCATATATTTATTAAAAGTTTTAAATACAAGTTTATTATAAATTATATTATTTATATTTTTATGTCTAATACACAATTAATACCCATTGCGTTAATTACATATAAATGTTGCCTAATTTCGAGAAACATCAATTGTTTAACATTAAATTTAAAACACTTACACATAAATTACATATACAAACGTGTTATAAATATAACTACATTAATTAAAAGGTTTGATAAAATATTTTCATTTTATATACTGATTGTATTTATAATTAATGGCTTCAAATGTGTATCAGTTTTATATACTATTTTTATTTATTCAAACAGAAACCTATTTTATAGTATTAGTTCATTAATTGAATGTTTAGTTATGTTTATTAGTATAACAAAAGCATGTAATTTAATCCCCAAATCATATAATAATCTTTTACATGAATTGCAATTATTTTATGCCACAAATAATGATCAAAATATTGAAAAGACAACACTTTTACTATTGAAAGAATTAAAAAATGAATTTTATTTAACGGCTTATGGTTTGTATAAAATTGATTTCAAAACATTGATCTCATGTTTGTCTTTAATCCTCACGTATTGTATAATTCTCGTTCAAACTAATCTATAAGTGAACACAAATAAATACATGCAATTTATTGCTTTTTACAACAGTTATAATATTTAACTTTTAAATTTCTGGGTATTTCAACATATTGTAATTTAAAATAAAGTATATTATGTATGCATACACTGAATTTATTGTTAATGGTTTAGTTTCTTTTGAAACTAAACTATCATTGTTATATTTATATTTTGTTATAATGTAAAAATAAATCAATACCAAGATTACAATCATTACATTTAAATAATATTTGCATGTTTACATTTATTTGTGTACTCATACTATTATATCAATAATGAATGTATTCGGTCGGTCATTATATTATACAAACATACAAACAAAACAGATAATAACAAAATCTTTATTATAATTTAATATACGATTTATAGTTATATTATATTATTTTGCAATCTGTTTAAGTCATGATAACGCAAATCTAGTCTCAAACAAAACCTAGTTATAAGTTATTAATAGGAATAAAAGGATTATTTTAAATTTAGTCACAAATAATCAAATTAATTTACTATTTAATTACTAAAATATGGAAAATAAACCACAAAAAGGCCTGCGTTTACTAATATTATATTGTAAATTGTCTGGCCATGCTTATTTTGGATATGGATTTAATGGTCGGAAACATATTTTGAAACAATGCATACAAATATCACTAAACATGTTATTCATTGGTCTAATGGTCTATCAGTTTGTCTATGATATCCGATATTTAGCAGCAAATTCTGGTTCACTCGGTTTGGATTCATCGAAATCAAAATTGGTATACATTTTAACCATTTTGGGTTACATTGGGTTTACGACACAAACATTACTCAACTCTATATTCCTTTTTATTAACGGCAAGAATATTCTGGAGATTTTTAAATCATCGGAATATCAATTGATTGGACCAAAGATTGAATACATAATCGGTTTATTTGTTTGTATTTTTACATTGTTTGTTGTTTTAGTAACAGAAATTACTTTTTATTGTATATTTTATTATTCACATCTAATTAACAAAGCATTTGATTATTATGTAGTTGTTATAAGTCCTTGTATTTACATTCTTGAATTTAATACACAATTAATACCAATTTCTATAATAAGCTACAATTGTATTTTAATTTCACAACAAATTAAATCCGTTAAAAATAAAATTACCGAGATAAATATAGCAATGATATATCAGCGGGTTATAAAATTACACAGATTAATTAAACTATTTGATAAAATATTTTCACCTTATATTTTATTTATGTTTACAATAAATGGGATTAAATTGATATCCAGTTTATGTACATTATTTTTGGCCCCAAAGACAAGTCTATGGTTTAGTGTCGGATCACTAATTGAGTGTTTAGTTATGTTTATTAGTTTAACAATAGCCTGTAATCAAATTCCCAATTCATATAATGAATTAATATATGAATTACAAGTGTTTTACTCAATAAATAATAATCAAATGCAGAAAAATTCATTTCTATTATTATTAAAAGAAATGCGAAATGAATTTTATTTAACGGCTTATGGTTTGTATAAAATTGATTTCAAAACATTAATCTCATGTTTGTCTCTAATTCTCACGTATTCTGTAATTTTAATCCAAACTAATTTGTAATCTAATTTAAATTAATTTAAATTTTATTTGTGTTTATAAATTATCTTTTTGATTGTCTATATTTATTTTTTTAATATGGTACAAGTAATCAATAATCTATTATAATAATAGTAAAATTAAATATTTATATAATAAAAATTAAATATATGATAAGAAAATTATACACATTTAACTCTATGTCATTTTCTCAAATATTTAATGTTAGGCCTATCTTTAAATGTTGTATTCAAACTATTTGTTTGGCTAATAAATAAAATAAATCAATATTTAAACCCTTGCATTTACTTTATAGCATATTATTACTTACATAATAGACTACATGAGCATTTTGCTTTGCTTAAAAATAATTATTTGTAAACCCAAACACTGAAAATTTAATGTTTCAATATTCTGATAAATAATTATACTGTACTCTCAGGTGTGTAAAAGGTTATAATTTTTTAGTTCAAAGTTTAAAATATTCAAATTGATTTTCTACATATCTAGATCTAGAATACGATAATATGGCACAAAATGGTCTGCAATTAATAATATTGTATTGCAAATTGTTTGGCCATGCTTATTTTGGATATGGATTTAGTGGACGCAAATCTATTTTGAAAGAATCTCTGCTCATATTATTAAACCTACTATTCCTGGCTATTATGACCTATCAATTTGTTTATGATATTCAATATATAGCCAACATCTCTATACCTTATTCTTCAAAATCAAAGCTGGTCTACATTTTAACCTTTTTGGGTTACATTGCATTTTCAACACAAACAATGTTTAATTGTATATTCATATTAATTAACGGAAACAAAATTCTGGAGGTTTTCAAAGCACCGGAATATCAATCAATTGATCCAAAACTAAAATTCAAAATTGCTTTATATGTTTGTATTTTTACATTAATTGTTACTTTAATTACAGAAATTGCATTTAATGTAATTTATTATTACTTTCAATTGATTAATGAGCAATTTGATTATTATTTATTTGTTGTTACTCCTGTTATAATATTGTTTGAATATAATACACAATTATTACCTATATCTTTCATCGCTTATAAATGTTTTTTGATAGCTCAACAAATCAAATACATTAGAAATAAAATTGGTGAAATTAATCTAGTTAGTATATATCAGCGTGTTATAAGACTACATAGATTAATTAGACAATTTGATTGTGTTATTTCAATTTACATATTATTTATGTTTATCATAAATAGTATTAAATTAATATCTTGCTTATGTGCATTATTTCTAGACCAAAAGACTACTATATCAATAAGTATTGGATCAATAATTGAGTGTTTAGTTATGTTTATTAGTATAACAATAGTCTGTCATTTAATTCCCAATTCATATAATGAATTTATAAATGAATTACAAATGTTTTATTCAATAAATAATAATCAAATGCAAAATATTTCATTTCTATTACTATTAAACAAATTGAGAAATGAATTTTATTTAACGGCTTATGGTTTGTATAAAATTGATTTCAAAACATTGATCTCATGTTTGTCTCTAATTCTCACGTATTCTGTATTTTTAATTCAAACCAATTTGTAATATTATATTATTTAAGCTAAAGGAGGATGTGCAGATCTGTAATGGGGATTTATAAAAATCTGTAATGGGGACATAGGTTAGTTGGTTTTTAGAAATTTTTTACAAATTAAGTACGATTTGTTGTAAGACATTAAACTACGTCAAATATGGAGTATATTGCTCTTTTCCATATGATCATCCGACTTCGGGTTCAGCCGCAGTGACCACTTTTAGCCAGAATTTTAACTTATCCAATACTGACATATTATATATGAAATCAATGTAGAATTTAACGCAGAAGTAGAATATTATAATACCATCTCGATCGGGTGCATAGATTTAATGTAATTTCAATTTATTTTTGGTCCGCGATTAGTGGTAGTGACCATTGAGTCAAGAGTGCTGGTGGTGGTCTTGGGATGTGTGTGGTGTTGGTGTAGATAGTAGGGGTTAAGGAATAATAGGTTATTGTACTAATTTTATCTAAAATTCAACTGTTTTAAGTAAATAACATAAAATCTACTGATCCCACCGATCTGATACTTCGATATTCTAGTTCTACATTCAATTCTACATCGATTTCATATATCACATGTTAGTCTTAAATAAGTTTATATTTCCAGATAAAAGTGGTCACTGCGGCCGAACCCGAGGTAGCTCAGCTATATGGATTATAACAGGGGACTCCTTATATGATGTACTTTAACATGGCAATGTCAAATCTCGGTTGCCAGCTTGGGCCATTTTGCTCATCCTACTTTATATTTTATTGACTATATTTTATATTTATTTGTTTTTATATGAATTATAATATATTTATTGTATTTTTATGATACACAAAAATTAAATATTAAATTAATTAAAATAATTATATATAATTTACATAATGATTTACAAATAGAAAATATTGTATTGTAGTATAATTAAATATTATAGAAATAAATAATTTATTATTTAAAGTCAATAAATAAACTATATTTATTATTGTCTGATTTTAACGTTGATAAATAATTAATAATAATAAATAACAATAAAATTCTAAATTTATATAATTTAATCCGATTATAGATTATTAAAAAAAAATTGTATTCAAAAAGTAATTCATAATATTTGACATTAAAATTATATTCATTTATACATTTTATGATTTGAAATATTTAATATTATGCATTCGTCGGATGTTATGACATGGTAGACTGTTATTCAAACTACTATTTGTTAAGTTTAGTAAATGAAATAAATCAATATTAAAACAATTTTTATTTTATTCAAGTATTAAATAAGTGACTAATAATTATGTAACATTGATCGGACTAGATCATAACAAAACATTTGTCTCGCTTCATTGACAATAATATTTTTGCAAAATAAAACACTGTTTATAAAAAGAAATATAATATAATTATGATACATGTTAATAAGTATTAAAGAATTTGTTAATAAGTATTAAAGAATTTGTTAATAAGTATTAAAGAATTTGTTAATAAGTATTAAAGAATTTGTTAATAATTTATACTACATTATACTCACATATTGGTAATATTTAACATTAATTTTAATTGTAAGACTACTTAAATTGATTTATAATTCTAGAATATAATGGAGAATAAATCTCAAAATGGTTTGCAATTAATAATATTGTATTGTAAATTATCTGGCCATGCTTATTTCGGGTACCGGTTCAATGAGCCCAAATCTATTTTGAAACAAAGTTTACAAATATTATTAAACCTACTATTCATTGCATTAATGGGATATCAATTTGTTTATGATTTTCGCGAGGAGTTCAACATTTTTGAAGAGTTAAACAAAGATTCTTCAAAATCAAAACTGGTATACATTTTAACCATTTTGGGTGACATTGCGTTTTCCACTCAAACAATGTTTAATTGCATATTTCTATGGATTAACGGCAAGAATATTCTGCATGTTTTCAAAGCACCGGAATATCAATTGGTTGGCCATCACATTGAATATAGAATCGGTGTATTTGTTTGTATTATTACATTCACTGTAACTTTAGTTATAGAAATTGTATCAAACTTAGCTTATTATTACCTTTATTTAATTAATATACAATTTGATTATTATTTATTTATTGTAAGTCCACTAATTTATATTATTGAATTTAACACACAATTAATACCAATATTGTTAATTGCTTATAATTGTTGTTTAATTGCACAACAAATAAAATACATTAGAAATAAAATTGGTCAAATTAATCTAGCTAGTATTTATGATCGTATTATAAGACTATATGAATTGATTAAACAGTTTGACAAAACTGTTTCAATTTATATATTATTTATGTTTATCATTAATGGCATTAAATTTATATCTAGTTTATGTACAATATTTTTAAACTCAAAAACTAGTCTAGCAATTAATATTGGATCACTTGTTGAATGTTTATTTATGTTTATTAGTACAACAATAGCCTGTAATCTAATCCCTAATTCATATAATGAATTAATATATGAGTTAAGAGTGTTTTACTCAATAAATAATAATCAAATACATGAAAATATAATTTTATGGCAATTAAAAGAAATGCGAAATGAATTTTATTTAACGGCTTATGGTTTGTATAAAATTGATTTCAAAACATTGATCTCATGTTTGGCTCTAATTCTCAGTTATACTGTAATTTTAATACAAACTAATTTGTAAAGTATATTTTTAAAATCAATTTACTTATTAATTATTTAAAATTATTGTAATTATATTTACTTCTAATAATACTTTAGTTATGATTGAAAATTATAAATATAAATGAGCAATTTATTTTTAAATATGTTGTTTCATTTTATTTACAACTTTACAACAGAATTAGAGAGTTATGGCATTTTAATGCTTTTGTAAAATTATAAAGTTAATTTTTAAAAGCTACCATGATTAATACAATGTAATTGTCGACTAAAAATTATTGCTATTAAATATTATAAAATACATATTTTCTTTGTATAACTACAGCTAAAACTTAAATAACATTCTTAATTATATAACTATTGTATATCAATATCAATGTACATGACATACATAATATACGATATATTGTCATTGATGTATAAGATCTTAATCTATTAAATATTTAAATATTTATTTTTATTATGAATAATAAATGTCAAAATTAAAGCAACTAATATTCTCATGTATTGCAAAAATATAGTCTATTGTATTAAATCAATTAAAATTGGGACAATTTATTGACCAAGAAATGTACACAGTTAGATAAATTATACGCAAACACATAATAAATTAAACAGCATCACCACAGGAGTGCAACTGTAAATAACTTATTATTTAGCATAATAAAATACTCAACGTATTAAAATACTGCTATAACTTATACGCGTAGAAAATACAGCAAACATTTTTGTCGCATTGAAAATCAATGAAATGCTAAATAATTTTACCAATTGTTTCGCAATGAATGTTACATCAAATCGCGGTCTAAAAGTGGTCATAATGTACTGCAAACTGTCCGGACACGTGTGCTTTGGCGAGAGTTTCAATGAAAAGCCATATATTTTGCGCCGGATTTTACAAATTGTGTTAAACCTGTTATTTGTGGCGCTAATGATATATCAATTCATTTTTAATGTTGAATATATTGTAACAAATTCCGAGGCCTATGGCATCGATCCGACAAAATCAACGCTCGTTTACATACTGTGTATTCTGGAAAGCATCGGATTCTCCGCCCAAACCACTATTGTTTGCGGCTTTCTATGGATTAATGAGAAGAATATTCTGGATATTTTCAAAGCCACGGAATATCAGTCCATTGACCAGAAGTTTGAGCACAGAATTGGTTTAATAATATGTATTTTGACGTTTGGCCTATCATTAGTGACCGAAACGTTTTACAATACACTGTATTATTGGTTTCATTTAAGTCACACACCATTCAACTGGTATTTAACACTATTGAGTCCACTGTTTTACAATCTTGAATTTAACACACATTTATTGCCCATCTCGCTGATTGCCTATAATTGTTGTCTAATAGGCAAACAAATCACAAACATCCAAGCTAATATTCCCAATACAAACATCACTCGTATTTATCAACAAATATTCAAAATTAATATTTTAATCAAACGCTTTGATAGTTTAGTCTCGCATTATATACTGATTGTGTTTGCAATCAATGGTATTAAATGTGTGTCCGCTTTATGTCTGCTATTCATAGCCCCGAAGAGAAGCGTTTCGTTTACTATCGGCTCATTAATTGAGTGTTTGGTTATGTTTTTTAGTCTAACACTTGCCTGCAATCAAATCCCGAGTATTTATAATAAGTTTTTGATTGAATTACAGATTTATTACACTAAAAATGTAAACCAAATGAATAAACACTCATTTCTATTGCTATTGAAAGAAATTCGAAATGAATTGTATTTAACGGCTTATGGTTTGTATAAAATTGATTTAAAAACGTTGATCTCATGTTTGTCTCTAATCCTAACGTATTCTGTTATTCTCATACAAACTAATTTGTAATTTTTATTTAAATAAAATTATTTTATTAAATCTAATAATAAATACCAATTTTTATTATAAAAATGAACTCAAGTTTTAATTAACTTATTGAGTGTATGATTAACTAAAGTATATCAATATTAATAATAACATTTTCAATATCAATTTGTTAGCATAGGATATATTGTTGAATGTTTTATGATGGTCAACATTATAATAGGCTATTATTTATAGCACAATAAAAATGGTATAGATGTATGCTATTATATTCTGCACTTGAAAATATTGCAAGTATGTAAATAAATATTTTATTTAATGTCATTATACTATAATATCAGTTAATTTAATGTGTTTATTATACATCAAATTAAATTATTTTTTCACCAAAAATATAACATAGTAATGAAACTTATTACAATATAATTGAGACTAAATTCCATTATAATACTAACAAAGTATAATATAAGATATTTATTATGGTAAAAACTATTGTGGCATTAAGTAAAGTCATGTGGACAGACATGAAATAAATATTCTGTGCCAAAAACATTGTAATGTATATAAAATGGATATAAAGTCAAGCCGTGGACTAAAAATGGTTGTCATGTATTGCAAACTCTCCGGTCATCTATACTTCGGCCGCAGTCTTAAGATAAGGACAAATGAATTGTTAAAAATCAGTCAAATCGTGATAAATGTGGCGTTTTTGGCGCTAATGTGCTATCAATGCGTATACAATGTTAACATTGTTATCAACAACTCTCGTGTCTATGGTATGGATCCGACAAAATCACGACTCGTATACATCCTATGCATTCTCGAAGGCTTTGCAAGTTTTATCTTAATCTTTATAAATCCGTTCCTAATGGGGAGGTATTCCTTACCGAGAAGTTCCCCTAAGAGAGGTTATGTTAACATTATAAGTATAGGAAATCCAACGTAAATGTCAAATCAGTTCCCTATGAGGAGGGGTTCCCCAAGGGAAGTTCCCCTAAGAGAGGTTGCACTGTATTGCAAAATTAAATGCACCTACTAAAAGATGATGCCCATCTGTGTCACCGCGAGCACTTTGGAATTATTGTTATAAAATGAAAGTACACTCAATACGTAGCCAAGTGATATACTTTATATGTCCAGATACTTTCGGGTCTGGCCGTAGTGACCACTTTTATCAGTAAAATTTTGAAAATCAAACCTTTTTTTTTTTTGATAAATAACCATGTTATATTATATATCAATAGAAAGGTATGGATAAGTAGAATCGAATTCCGAA
Source organism: Medioppia subpectinata (assembly GCA_905368565.1). NCBI lineage: Eukaryota > Metazoa > Arthropoda > Arachnida > Sarcoptiformes > Oppiidae > Medioppia > Medioppia subpectinata. The sequence goes on from CAJPIZ010000096.1 coordinate 24,011, forward strand.
GAGATCTTTCAAATTTGACATAATCTATAAAAGTTATATCATAATTAAGAAATTTAGTATCAGTAATGTACGTTTTTCATAGTGAATAACGTAATTACTGAACATCATTTATATCAATTTTAATTATGCTTAAAATGATAATTAATTTCAAAAATTAAAAAAAATTAAAATTTTTTAAAATAAAATTTTTGGCCCAGTACCCATTAACATTAAACTTTATCCTTTAATAAATGTTAAATTTAATAAATTGCATCAATTAATATTATTGTCAATTAAATATAAATTGATATATTGTTCCATTAATAATGATAACCTTGTTTAAGGAATAAAACTCTTGCAAGGAAAAATAGCTTGCATAATTAATTATTTTTTGTTCCGGTGCTATAATAAATATATATAAAATAAAATGTCAATTAAAACTAACATTTTGACCTTGCTAAAAAATATAAATACTGCGTTATTTTATTTATTTTTACAGTTAAATATTAAACTTTCTAGTTTATAAAAAAAATTTGCAAAGTAAATATTAATATGGCACGAGGAATGGAAACTTTTGGTCCGGGTGGCCCGGATGGCAACCATGGTCAATCTCAACCTGGCGACTGGCGTAACACCCCTGGTCAAGCTACGAAGTACCACGAGTGCATGGATCCGTGGTGCGACGTCCCCTCCAACTCACACTCACCTGGCCACTCTAACCCATTCGGACAGCCCAACTACTACCCTGGTGGCCACTCTATCCCTGCCCAACCCCTTACTGCCGAACCAGACAACGTCCAAACAAACCTTGTGTAAATATATTAATATAATTATAATAAATTATTTATATTAATTAAATGTACATTGCTAAAATTTTAAATTAATTATATATTTATTTTACAGGTGTGCAATTTGTTTGGAGAATGTAACCATATTAAATGTGAGACCAATCAGCTGTAATAACCATTACATATGCATAGAATGTTACAAGCTAGCTAAGTCACCTAACCCGCGTAATCTGCGGCCATACCGCTGTGTTTCGTGCCGTAGATCGAAAAGGCGTGACGATTTAAAAATGGCCAAGCTAAAATTCAGGGAATGGATCAGCGAGTTCTGGTACACCCCCGAAAGTTTTGAAGTAGCATATCCCAAAATCCAGACACAATTAAATCAAGAGTTAATGGGTTTAGCTAGGACGCCACTGTGTAGGGCTCCACGCGGTAGGATGGCCACAACACCACGGCTATTAAAAGGAATCGGTAAAGGTGCAGTAAGGGGTCAGGGTAGTTTTAAAACTAGAGGGGGTTATAGGGGGGATGGTAGTCGGGCGGCCAGTTAATCCAGGTACAATAATTGAAATTGATTCCGCCGAGGATGACCAATTTGAATTCGACACAGTACGTGCAATCAATTTGTCCAAGCGTGAAAATATAATTGAACAAGGACACATTTTACGATAAATTCAGAATGACAACCCTATTCCATATCAATACAATAATGAAATTTACATTTCTACTCATCAAATGGCTATTCAAAATCAAATACAAATTGACCAGGTAAGCTTTATATTAAATAAAATATTGTTAAATAAATATAATATATATATTTTAATTAAAATTTACATTTTTACAGTATGCAAATTCAGCACGTCACGATAACCCTATGCCCGGACCAAGTTGGCTTAACCCACCCGAACCTGCTGGTCAGCCTAGTTCAAGTCAGTCCGATTTAAATATAATTAAAATTGACGATGATGATGATTGTACAATTATATTTGAATAATTGGCAATATAATTTATCTATATTTATTAGGTTGTAAATAAATATATTTTAAATATTAGTAGATTTGATATTATTTAAGTTTATTTTCTAGTGTAGATAAAATTATGAATACGGTATTATATTTCAACTAAACATTATTAAGAATGTAAAAGATGATGCCCATTTGTGGGATATCGGGGACCCGGGAGTTATTGTTATAAAATGAAAGTACACTCAATAGGTAATTGAGTGATATACTTCATACGCCCTGATTCTTTCGGGTCTGGCCGTAGTGACCACTTTTATCGGTAAAATTTTGAAAATCAAATATTTTAGTTTATGGCTAACCATGTCATATTATATATCAATGGAAAGGTATGGATGAGTAGAATCAAAATCCGAAGGAATTTCTCAAATCCGACATAATCGGAAAAAGTTATATCAAAATTAAGAAATTTAGTATCAGTTATGTACGTTTTTTATAGTGAATAACGTAATTACCGAACATCAATTATATTAAATTTAATTATGCTTACAATGATAGTTAATTTCGTAAATTAAAAAAAATTAAAAATTTTTTTAATAAAATTTTTGGCCCAGCACCCATTAACATTAAACTTCATTCTTTATTATGCTAATAAATAATAAAAATATAAACCTGTACTCTTTTAAAATTATTAATATTGTATATTGAATGTAATATTATTTTGTGTTATCAATGTTTATCTACATTGCATTGGAATGCATTTAATTACATGCTATATATTAGTATAATTTCAGAATGTTATCTACACGATTTCATGGTGTTATATATATTTAAATTTATATTTAATCTAATATTTAAATATTAAAATTAGTGTTTTATTATTTTCTAGGTGTCCATCATGTCGAAATAGTGAATTTACTATCAATACTATATTTCAATCGCCATGTTTCAATCACTATATTCATAAAATATGCTTTATTGATTAGAAGAACATACGATCCCTATTGCCCTACACGTGTCCAATTTGCCATGATGTCATAACCTCGGCTGAAATGCTAACATGTTGGAGAGAGTTTAACATTTACTTTCAGCGATTTGATACTTCAACCCTTTTTTTTTATAGATTATTACATCTTCTTTCAAAACCAACCTTTATAATCAAATACAAAATGAAAGGGCTCTTCGTCAAAAACGAATATGTAAAATTCATTGGCTGCTCTATTATATATAAGTGACAGAAATTAATCTAGGGGAATTCTAATATTAATCATGTTTTACAATCATATACAAAATTGAAAACACAATAATTAATAATAAATTTATGAATTAATCAATGTATACAATTCATGCATAAAACCTGTTTTAAATAAATTATTTAATTTTAAATTAATGTTTAGCAATTATTGCAATGGTATATAAACTCGGTAAAATAAAACATAACTTTAGTTTATTTTTTTATTTTAATAGATTATTATAAAAATGATAAAAATATTAGCTCTGGTTTGTATGTTGGGGTACGTATTGGCCGATTCAGATGGTAAGTCTTCATTCAAACGCTAATCAATAATAATAATTATAACACTTACTAAATTATACAGTGAGTAATGAAATAGAACATATCAATGCCAGTGTGGACCTTACTATCGCCAATATTGACAAGGCAATAACTGATGCAACATCTAGGAAATCACAAGCTACATCATTTCTAAATGAATTGATAAAACTAGGCCTTGATGTGTATGAAGGGGGCAACATATTGCGACAAAAGTTACATGTTATTCTGCGAATCGCCTTTCTAGATGAACTGTTGTCTAAGCTGAATTTGTCAATTAAAGAACAGTCTGGATGTCGTCTACGACAAAGTGAATAGAGTGCCCGATAGTCGTAAACCCGAGCTAGAAGTGTTGGCGCGAAAGATCCACAAAGCGTTCAAAGCGGTTAATAATCGAGTAATTGAAGCGTTAGAGACGGCGCGCAAAGGAGTTACCGACAAATTGGCTGAAGTGCGCAAAGAGCTCAAGTCGGCCACCGTTGAGGAAACCAAAGAACTGGAACTGCTTGAGACACAACTGAAAATGATATTGAATGATATCGATGAGGAAAAAACGTTCATGAACGATTTAAATCTTGGAATGATTTAAACTACTGAGTCTCAAATTACCAAATTAAAATTCTGTTAATTTTTGCAATAATTTTCTAAATAATTACAAATAAATAAAATAATAATTCAACGAGCATTTTAAAAATTTGTTTCTCATGTATCTTGACATGAAAACCTTGTGTGGTAATTTATACACTTCGAGCAAATCAATAAATCGTGGTAAGATATGGATTTGATATTACATAATCACTTTGGTTCACAAACATTTGTTACCTATAATTGTGGCTATCATTTATATTGCTCCCTGTACTGGTTCCTATTCTCATTGTGACTAGCGATGCCAAAGATACAGGAATTTCATGTATTATACTAGACTAAAAGAATTTACACAGAATACAGGAAGGGTTAATTCCTATAAATTGAAAAATACAGGAATAAATATTTTAAAAATTAGCTAATAAATAGTTTTGTAAAATCCATAATATACTGTTTTGACATATTGTTTAAATATATATTTTATTATTAAACACAAAACCTTTACATATACTGGTTAATGATGACCAGTGGTCAGGCTGACACATACCGTGCACGTCATTCCGATCGGCGCCGTTAGTGATACCGTTAACAAACGAGTCGTCCAGACATACGCTTTCATTACTCATAGTCTTGTGGTTCTGAGAGTACGTCAGCGCAATCGGTCAAAGAGCCGAAACACTCTTACGGCCACTGACTGTTGGGCCGAGTCGTCAAACGGCTAGCTGGCCACAAGTGAAACGCCGTGAAGACCGGCCGATAATACCAACGGATTCGACACAATCCACGTCATGGCGGTATTTTGTTTCTAAAATACAATCTATAAATAAATATAAATGAAAGTGATTTCTGTGTTGAAACATATATTTATAGCAAAAGTGAAATTAAGGCCATAACTCTCTCTCTCTCTCTCTCTCTCTCTCTCTCTCTCTCTCTCTCTNATTGCGCTGACGTACTCTCAGAACCACAAGACTATGAGTAATGAAAGCGTATGTCTGGACGACTCTCTCTCTCTCTCTCTCTCTCTATGGTAAAAACTTTCAGCTGTTATGACATATTGTGATTAATTGCATGTAATTAAATGCATTCCAATGCAATGTAAATAAACATTCAATATACTGTATATAACATTAATAATATAACATTCATTTTATATTACTAAATATATTAAAAATCAAAATAAACTGTATTATTAAATTATATAATATTTAATATTTAATATTTATTAATTTAGCATAATAAAGTTAATTATAATTTTTAATGCATAAGAATGCTAACTTTAATAATAAAATTAAAATGTAATAAATGCATTCAAATAAAATTATTATATTATTTTAAATTCTTAAATTATCACAAATGATCATGCACTCATCATCATCATCTTCAATTTTAATAAAATTTAAATTAAGCTGACTTGAGGTAGGATGACCAGGTTGTACCGGGGGTTGATATCCACTTGGGCCGGGCATAGGGTTATCGTGACGTGCTGAATTTGCATACTTTAAAAATGTAAATTTTAATTTAAATATATATATTATATTTATTTAACATTATTTTATTTAATATAAAGCTTACCTCGTCAATTTGTATTTGATTTTGAATAGCCAATTGATGAGTATAAACGTAAATTTCATTATTGTATTGATATGGAATAGGGTTGTCATTCTGAATTTGTCGTAAAATTTGTATTTGTTCAATTACATTTTCACGCTTGGACAAATTGATTGCACGTACTGTGTCGAAATCAAATTGGTCCTCCTCGTCGGAATCAATTTCAATTATTGCACCTGGATTAAATGGCCGCCCGATTACCCCTCCCCCTATAACCCCCTCTAGCTCTAAAACTACCCTGACCCCTTACTGCACCTCTACCGATTCCTCTTAATGGCCGTGGTGTTGTGGCCATCCTACAGCGTGGAGCCCTACACAGTGGCGTCCTAGCTAAACTTATTAACTCTTGATTTAATTGTGTCTGGAATTTGGGATATGCTACTTCAAAACTTTCGGGGGTGTACCAGAACTCGCTGATCCATTCCCTGAATTTTAGTTTGGCCATTATCAAATCGTTACGCCTTTTCGGTCTACGGCACGAAACACAGCGGTATGGCCGCATATTACGCGGGTTAGGTGACTTAGCTAGCTTGTAACATTCTATGCATATGTAATGGTTATTACAGCTGATTGGTTTCACGTTTAATATGGTTACATTCTGTAAACAAACTGCACACCTTTAGAATAAATATATAATTAATTAAAAATTTTAGCAATGTACATTTATAATTATATTAATATATTTACACTAGGTTGTTTTGGACATTGTCTGGTTCGGCAGTAAGGGGTTGGGTAGGGATAGAGTGGCCACCAGGGTAGTAGTTGGGCTTTTCGAGGAGGGTAGAGTGACCAGCATCGGAGGGTTGAGAGTGGGAAGGGTGGTTGGGCTGTCCGGATGGGTTAGAGTGGCCAGGTGAGTGTGAGTTGGAGGGGACGTTGCACCACGGATCCATGCACTCGTGGTACCCCGTAGCTTGACCAGGGGTGTTACGCCAGTCGCCAGGTTGACCATGGTTGCCATCCGGGCCACCCGGGCCAAAAGTTTCCATTCCTCGTGCCATATTAATATTTACTTTGCAAATTTTTTAATAAACTAGCAAGTTTAATAATTAACTGTAAAAATAAATAAAATAACGCAGTATTTATATTTTTTAACAAGGTCAAAATGTTAGTTTTAAGTGACATTTTATTTTATATATATATTTATTATAACACCGGAACAAAAAAATAATTAATTATGCAAGCTATATTAGTTAATTTTAAATATATATATTATATACAATGTAATATTTTGCAATTTAACGGAACTAAGAAATAATTAATTATACATTATATTTATTAAGTATAATATTATACTAACCCTTTTATTCCTTAAACAAGGTTATCATTATTAATGGAACAATATATCAATTTATATTTAATTGATAATAATATTAATTGATGCAATTTATTAAATTTAACATTTATTAAATTTAGCAGGTGCATTTAATTTTGCAATATATATAACGTATATGTAATATATTATGTGCTTTTTATTGATTTATTTATTGCAGGTACTTTCAGTTCCGGCTATGTCCAGTAACAACCCCGTGCCGACCAGCATACTGGTCATCCTAGTTGGCCAGCGCCTTAACCAGTGGGCAGTTTAAACAACTGACCCTTATTACCTCGTGGATACCCCACTGGCTATTCCGGCCACTAATTGGTCATTTATTTTTGACCTCCGCCCTTTGGTGATCCCCCGAAGTGACCGGAAGTGACCAATCACGTGACTTCCGATTACAAAAGCGTAATATATCCTACTAACTTTAATTCTTGTTGCTTAATAACACTACTGACTTATCATGGACCATGGTATTTACTTTTATTATTATATATAATTATATTATTTCTAGATTTAAAACTAAAAACAACTTTCCATTCTTAGCATAGAATATTCTGTTACACTATTGTGTATACCGTATAAGTTAATTAAGGCTATGTACTAGTACAATTATGTGTGAATTACAAATTGATATTATTTTATGAATATTTACAAGTTAGTTTGTTCATGGTTATAATTAATTATAATGAAGAAACATTATGTTAATTGTATTTCATCTTTAGTGCAACTCTAATGAACATAAATAGAAATGTAATTAACAAAGAAATTAATTTAAATACATTTATTATTTGTTTTACATTTATTATATTTAATTGTTTTACAACACATGGATTGACTCAACAAACATTTCAATAATTTTAATAATAATATCAAAATAATTTATTGAAAATATAATTTATTATTTTATAACATTTTTGGTAAATACTATCATAAATTACACGATTGTCCAATATTAATGTCATTTAATCGCATCAAAGTAATTTATAATCATTTGATATATCTATTATGTTAATAGTAAATTGATATTAATATATATTTTACATTAATTTTAAACATCAAATTTCAATACAAAAAATTATGATTTATAGATTTAGAATTACCGAGGTGAATTTGCTTGTTGCTTTTTGTATAAAATAAGTAGATATAAAATAATATATACTGATATATAAAATGTATATATAAAATGAATGTGTAAATATGGTGATTTAAAATTCTATTATTGTGATTAAATATTTCTTAATTATTGTAAATAAATTTATTTGTTGTTTTATAAATAATTATAATGAATACAAACGGACTTAAATTGATTGCCATTTATTGCAAACTCTCAGGACATGTATATTTCGGTCGCAGCCTTAATGCCAACACAAATATAATAACAAGAATTATACAAATTGTGTTGAATTTATTATTCATTGCTGTCATTAACTATCAATTTTACTACGATTTTCAAGACATTGTTTATAATTCATTCAGATTTGGTATCAATCCTTCAAAAGCACAACTCGTATATATTTTATCCATTATAGAAGGCATTGGATTCTCAATACATACTATAGTCTTATGTATATTCCTATGGATTAATGAAAAGAATATTCTGGAGTTATTTAAGGCACCGGAATATTGAGTACAGAATTGGTTTATTTCTATGTATTTTTACATTTATTATAACAGTTTTTACAGAATTTATGTTTAATGTATTTTATTACTATTATTATTTATTTACCATTAATTTTAGTTATTATGTATTTATCATAAATCCAATGATTTATATCTTTACATTTAATACACATATGATTCCCATTTTGTTAATCGCATACAACTGTTGTCTAATATCACAACAATTTAAACAATTAACACATAAAATATCACGTTTACATATCGCTATTGTTTATTACCATGTTGTTAAAATAAATGTATTTATCAAGAGATTTGATAAAATATTTTCATGTTATATATTAATTACACTTATTATGTATGGCATGAGATGTGTGTTCAACTTATGCACAATGTTTTTGGGTCCCAAAGACAGCCTTTCTTATACTATTGGATCACTTATTGAAAGTCTTGTTTTGATTATTAGTATAACATTAGTCTGTAATCTAATCCCTAATTCATATAACAATTTCTTACATAAATTGCAATTATTTTATGCCATAAATAATAATCAAAATAATGAAAACACAATACTTTTACTATTGAAAGGAATGCGAAATGAATTTTATTTAACGGCTTATGGTTTGTATAAAATTGATTTCAAAACATTGATCTCATGTTTGTCTTTAATTATCACATATTCTGTAATTTTAATTCAAACTACAATTTAACTGTAATATATAACTTATTGCGAACGCAAACATAATTGTGTTATAATTTATATCCTTTTACTTAGTTATAGTCTGTAAACAGTGTAACTTCGTGTAATTCTTGTTCAAACTAATGTATTTTAAACAACATTTAAACAACATTAATTTATTATTCAAGCATTGTTAACATAATAAGTAACATTGTTAAGTAATTGTTTTTTACAAACAAAATCAAAATGTTAACTTAAAATAATTATTAAGTTTAATGATTTTTTATACACTTTATTGATTAATTATTTAAACGAAACCTATGTTGGTTAAATAAATATAAGTTAATAAATTACATATAATAGTGATTAATCTTATTATTTGACAGATTTGATATTATCAATGTTAATATATGAAAGCAGAATCATTTAATTTACATATCCTATCCATTAATGTTTGTATAAATCTATGTTAAAACATACTATTTATAATACATTTTATATTTATTATAATGATAGTATTATTTCATATACACCTTAACCTTGATCACTATTTCTAGCTCTAATTTCTAGTATTCTTAGCTCACATATAAATACTTGTAAAAAATACTATCAGTAAATATTGTTATTAAAATGCAAGATTGTTAATAAAAATAAAGAGTTTGCTTCAGCTAAACCTATAATTGCAATAAATATAACATATTATAGATTTAATAAATATTTTTCACAATGAATACAAACAGTGGTTTACAACTCGTGATAATGTATTGCAAACTCTCAGGACATGTATATTTTGGACACAGTCTTAATGTCGGCACAAATATTATGATAAAAATAATTCAATTTGTGCTGAATTTTCTATTCACTGCTTTAATGTCGTATCAATTTCTCTATGATTTTCAATACATTTTCTATAAGTCAGAAGACATTGGTATCGATCCCTCAAAATCAAGACTTATATACATTTTATATATTATGGGAACCATTGGATACTCCATTCAAGTCCTTATTGTCTGCATATTCTTATTAATTAACGATAAGAATATTCTGGACTTATTTAAAGCACCGGAATATCAATTGATTACTTCAAGAACTGAACACCGAATCGGTTTACGTGTTTGTATTTTAACTTTATTAGTTACATTTATCACAGAATTTGTATACAATTTAATGTATTACCTGTATTACTTAATTAATATACCATTCAATTTTATTGACCATATTTTATATCAAATACTTAATATTGTTGAATTTAATACACATATGATTCCCGTTTTGTTAATCGCTTATAAATGTTGTCTAATATCACATCAATTTAAACATTTAACACATAAAATCTCACATTTGAATATAGAAAGTATATATAAACGTGTTATTGATTTAAATATATTAATCAAACGTCTTGATAAATTATTTTCCTTAAATTTATTTATTATGTTTATATTGTATTGCATAAGAAGTGTATCAAATTTATGTATATTGTTTTTGGGCCCAAAAAACAGTTTATCGTTTACCATCGGCTCATTAACTGAATGTTTAGTTATGTTTATTAGTATAACAATAGTCTGCAATTTAATCCCCAATTCTTATAATAAATTTCTACAGGAATTACAGGTATTTTACGCTAAAAATAATAATCAAATGAAAGAAAATTCAACCATTTTATTGTTGAAAGAAATGCGAAATGAATTTTATTTAACGGCTTATGGTTTGTATAAAATTGATTTCAAAACATTGATCTCATGTTTGTCTCTAATTCTCACGTATTCTGTAATTTTAATTCAAACTAATGTATAACTAATTGCAAACACAAATAACAGTGTCTTTGATAACTATCATCATTTTAAATCTGTAATGATATAACATAAATAATTATATTTAAAATTTATGTCAAATAATGAATGATAATCATAATTAATGTTCAATTAAGTAAATAGAAATTGTAAATTAATTTGTTAAAATATTTCTGTTGAAATAAAAATATTAATCAATCAAATAGAGTTTACACAAAATTTGTTGTATTTGTGTTTCTTAAAATTTTTATCATATAAATTAATGTTAAAATCGGATAAAACCATGGTGATTTTTTTGTTTATATAAGGATATTTGCATCACAAATAATTGACATTTATAACAACATTATAAATTCACATTTATTATTATCTACATTTTATTAAAGAAAGTTTAATTTTAAACATTATTTATTAATTTGTAACAATGGATACTAGAATTGGACTAAAACTAATGATAAAGTATTGCAAACTCTCAGGACATGTATATTTCGGACACAGGCTTAATGAACGAATAATTTTGAAGACAAAAATTTTACAAATTATATTGAATTTATTATTTATTGCTTTACTATTGTATCAATTTATTAATGATATTCAAAACAATATCTTAAATTCTCGGACAAATAGTATCGATGTCTCGAAATCAAAACTTTTATTTATATTAAGCATTTTGGGGTCATTTGGTTACTCAATACAATCCATTATTGTATGTATCTTTTTATGGTATAATGAAAACAAAATTATGGATTTATTTAAAATACCGGAATATCAATTCATTTCAACAAAGGCTGAATACAGAATCAGTTTATTTATATGTATTTTGACATTCTTTATTACATTTATCACAGAATTCATATATTATATATTTGATTTTTATTTTCATTTAATTAATATACCTTTTAATTATTACACACATGTGTTAAGACAAATTATATTTATTTTTGGGTCCAACGCTCAATATATACCCATTTCGTTAATTGCATACAAATGCTGTTTAATATCACAACAAATTAAACATTTAACACTAAAAATATCAAAATTAGATATTAAAAACATATACCAAAGGGTTATGGAGATAAATGTTGTAATTAATATGCTTGATATTATATTTTCATTTTATTTATTAATTGTGTATATTTTCAATGGTGTCAGATGTGTTTCAAGTTTAACCGCATTGTTTTTAGGTACAAAAATTAGTTTATCATTTAGTCCAGGTGCACTCATTGAATGTTTAGTTACATTAGTTATTATAACATTAGTTTGTAATCTAATCCCCAATTCATATAATAAATTCTTACGTGAATTACAAGTATTTTATGCTAAAAATAATAATCAAATGCACAAAAATTTATATTATTTATTACTATTATTGGGCTAAATGATAATGTATTATATTAGCCCAGTTGCCGTGCAGCTAGAATCTTGGAATTGGTCTCATTATTTAGGCCCACATTCTTAGGCACCAGAATCCGAGTTTCATCAAAATCGTAT